>JAODAL010022646.1:0-64259 GCA_025379985.1 Phyllomedusa bahiana
ATGGGGTTTACATGGGCCCAAACGGGGCTATACCTGCTAAGCAGCACAAGGACGTCCCAAAAGCCGTTCACAGGTGCACAACGGCGCTATATGCCTGCTATTGGCAGCACAGAGGACGCCCCCTAAAGCCGGGTTCACATGGCGCACAGCAGCGCTATATACCTGCTATTGAACATACGGGCTGGACACAGCTGACTTTCAACAGCGCTGGAAAGAAGTGACGTCACTTATTTTTATGGCGCCCATTACACGCCGGGGAACACATCAAAAATCATAGCGCTCAACCAGAGCTATGATTTTACCGTATTTGCAGGGTGAACTTCGGGCGTATTGCAGCACAGATAGGTCCTGAAGTACGGCCCATAAATACGGTGTGTGAACAACCTACCCCAAGAGGCCGTCCCCACGGCAGGGAGTTTTCAGCCGGTTTCAGAGACTGTTTTTGGATTTGAAAGCCTCCTGTAAAGTGACGGTAAACCTTTTACATAGATTTACAAAGAAAATAGAAAATCCGACTATAACCGGTGCCTCAGACAGCAACAGAAAATCCCACTGAAACCAGCGCCCCATAGACCGCAATAGAAAATCCCACTGAAACCAGCGCCCCATAGACCGCAATAGAAAATCCGACTGTAACCATGCCCCCCTAGACCGCAATAGAAAATCCCACTGTAACCAGTGCCCCATCGACCCCAATATAAAATCCCACTGTAAACCAGTCCCCATAGACCAATAGAAAATCCCACTGTAACCAGTCCCCATAGACCCCAATAGAAAATCCCACTGTAAACCAGTCCCCATAGACCCCAATAGAAAATCCGACTGTAAACCAGTGCCCCATAGACCTCAATAGAAAAACCCACTGTAACCAGTGCCCCATAGACCGCAATAGAAAATCCGACTGTAACCAGTGCCCCATAGACCTCAATAGAAATCCGACTGTAACCAGTGCCCCATAGACCCCAATAGAAAATCCCACTGTAACCTGGCCCCCATAGACCCCAATAGAAAATCCCACTGTAACCAGTCCCCCATAGACCTCAATAGAAAATCCCACTGTAACCAGTCCCCATAGACCTCAATAGGAAATACCACTGTAACCAGTGCCCCATAGACCCAATAGAAAATCCCCACTGTAACCATGCCCCATAGACCGCAATAGAAAATACAACTGTAACCATGCCCCATAGAAACCCAATAGAAAATCCGACTGTAACCACGCCCCATAGACTGCAATAGAAAATGCCCGCTGTAAACCAGTGCCCCATAACCTCAATAGAAAATCCGACTGTAACCAGTGCCCCATAGACCGCAATAGAAAATCGACTGTAACCAGTGCCCCATAACCCTATAGAAAAATCCCCTGTAACCATTTCCCCCTAGACCTCAATAGAAAAAACCCACTGTAACCATGCCCCATAGACCAATAAAAATCCCACGTAACCAGTGCCCCCTAGACCCAATAGAAAATTTCCCCCTGTAACCAGTGCCCCATATACACCAATATAAAATCCCACTGTTTCCAGTGCCCCATATACCCCAATAGAAAATCCCACTGTAACCAGTCCCCCATAGACCCCAATAGAAAATCCCACTGTAACCATTGCCCCCATAGACCGCAATAGAAAATCCGACTGTAACCAGTGCCCCATAGACCGCAATAGAAAATCCCACTGTAACCCGTGCCCCATAGACCCAAAAGAAAATCCACTGTAACCCCGTGCCCCATAGACCGCTATAGAAAATCTGACTGTAACCAGTGCCCATAGACGCATAGAAAATCCCACTGAAAACCCGTGTCCCATAGACCTCAATAGAAAATTTCCCCCTGTAACCAGTGCCCCATAGACCTCAATAGAAAATCCCACTGTAACCAGTGCCCATAGACCGCAAAGAAAATCCACGTAACCAGTGCCCCAAGACCCAATAGAAAATCCCACTGTAACCAGTGCCCCATAGACCCCAATAGAAAATCCGACTGTAACCAGTGCCCCATAGACCGCTATAGAAAATCCTACTGTAATCAGTGCCCCATAGACCACAATAGAAAATCCCACTGTAACCAGTGCCCCATAGACCGCTATAGAAAATCTGACTGTAACCAGTGCCCCATAGACCGCTATAGAAAATCCCACTGAAACCAGTGCCCCATAGATCACAAACCACGGTGCTGTAAAGTGTAACTAACATTGGATTTCCAACAGCTTTTTAACTTTGCTGTGTAGACATAGCCCAATACTTCTCATCAGGGTCTGTTCACACGGATGATTTTGACACTGTTTTTGAAGCGGTAATTAGAGCATTTCCGCTGCCAAAACGCCCCCAGCTCAGTCTCATTGATTCCTATGTAGTTCACACACAACGAGGTTTTTACGCGCTTCTTTGGAAGCTGTTTCGGGCGCTGAAAAACTAGTGTCGTGTCAATTCTTGAAGCGTGTTTTAGGTGCGTTTTTAGACCTGGCTATTAATTTGTATGGGAGAAAACAGGGTTGAAAACCTCGTCCAAAAGCGTGTTTCAGGCAAGGTTTTGATGCTGTTTTGGGCAGGGCTGTGGAGTCGGCAAGCCAAAGCCCACCCTAATTTCCCCAAAACCTCCGACTCCTGACTCCCCCCTACAGGGGCCCTTTAAGTGAAATTTTTACAAATTTAAATGGTAACATCCGCTGTTTACCCCAAATATACAAAATAAAGCTATTTAGTAAACAACACTGACAACCAAAAGGGAAAAAAGTTTGACTTTTGACACTTGTAGGTTGAAGAAAAAGCTGTATTTGTATCCAATCCACGCACCAACAGGGGAATTGAAAAAGACCTGGGTAAATTTTTTGGTAAAGACCTGCTTGAATCGTTCGACCCAAAGGATTCAGGCAAGCTGAAAACCAAAGGTGGATTTCCCAAATACTAAAAAATAATAATAAAAAAATTTTGTTTTTTTAAGAGCAAAACATAACAATGCAGTTACAGGAAAAAAATCTGCAAACTAACAATGCAAAATACTTCAAGTCACTTTTATGATAAGATCGTAAGAGACTTTAAAAAAATTACAGTAGCCCTTACAAAGCTGTGGATGGAGAATATGGAGCCAAAAGCCACAAGTTAAAAAACTTTGTTACCCTTTTGCTTTCATTAAAAAAAAATTTTAAGGGATACGACTTTAGAACACAAAAAACTAAAAATATGCAAAACACGCGGGAAACATTTGTGGGGGTCTCAAATTTGTTCTGAAAATAGTTTTCCCCACAATCCTGCAACATGCCCCTCACTCTACCATTATTTCCTGCTAGAGAAGGGCCTCCTAACAATTTGGGGGGAAAAAGGGTGCCCCAAAGGGGAACCTCAAAAAATCAGGGTAAAAAGGGAATTTTGCCTCACCCAGCGGTTTCTGATAAATGTTGATCTTCTACTTCTTTGAAAGCGGGTAAAAAATTTTTTCTAAAAATCGTTTGCCCGGGGGGCGGGAAACTTTGCCTGCTCCTGTCACAATTACACCAGTGGAAATGAAGAATGGGAGCAGAACACTGGCCGGACCAAATTCCTTGCTCTTTGCACTATTAACTAACTGGGCCCAAATTATTAAAATTTCGGGGTCGGTTTCCCTTTTGACGCCCCGACTCCCGCCCAAAAGGGCCCGATTTAAAGCCGTGACAATAGCGCCGCTACATAGTCTTTTGGGGGCTCGTGCTACCCCAGCCCCTGGGCCCCCTTGACATTTTTACTCGCAATCGACGGCGGGAGAGGAGCGAAAACCATAGTGCCTATGAGAGCTGTGGATTACCGTAGAATGGGACAATCCGCTGTATTAGAGCGCAAATACGCGGCGAAATGCACGCTGGAAATTAGCCCATGTGAACAAACCCTAAGAGGCATGAGTTCTGGCTCACGTCTGTCCCAGAGGTGGAGCTGGACCCGTTTCACAACAGAGACCGACGGACGCCGTTGACTACAATGAGTCGGTGCGACGTCTGCCACAAGGGGCCCAAAACAGCGCAGAAGAATCCAAACGAACCCAACCCGCGTGAACCTCCCCCAACCCTCCCCGATGTGAGGGGATCTTCATGTGACTGATCGGAGCCTGGAAGGTGGATCCCACATCAGAATCCCTGTGAGCTCCGGAGTCCGGACTGGAGGCGACTACAGCCCAGAGGTCTCCACAGCACAAACATGGCCTTGTCCATTCTCTGTTTACTCCCAAACAGGACGTCATCCCTGCAGCTGCCGATAGAGGTGGAGGTCTCCATCCTAACCAAGGGCGCGTTTTTTCCCTTCTCCCTTTTGGGGATTTTCCAGACAGGGAGCGCTGTGTTCTCCATTCGCTTGGGGATTTCCAGAACAGGGAAGCCGGTTTCTCCATTCTGTTCTTGGGATTCCCAAACGGGGGAAGCCTGTTTCCCCAAATTCTGTTCTAGGGGGATTCCCCCAGTACAGGGGGGGCTGTGTTCTTCCTTTCTGTTCTATGGGATTCCCCAGTACAGGGGAGGCGTGTTCTTCCTTTTCGCAAGGGATTCCCAGTACGGGGGAGCGCTGTTTTCTCCATTCTTTCTGGGGGAGTTCCCAGTACGGGGGAGGCGGGGTTTTCCTTTTCTTTCTATGGGTTCCCAGACAGGGAGCCGGGTTTCCCCCCATTCTTTCTATGGGAGTTCCATACAGGGGACCTGTTTCTCCATTCTGTTCTAGGGGTTTTTCCCATACAGGGGGGCCTGGTTTCCCATTCTGTTTTTTTGGGATTTCCCAGACAGGGGCGGTGTTCTCCATTCTGTTCATGGGATTCCCCGACGGGGAGCGTTTTTCTCCTTGCAAATGGGAGTATTTAAAAGGGGGGGTTTCTCCTTCTCGGGGGCCAACACTTTAGGGTTCCCGAGGCAGGTGGGACCCGCACCTATCAGACTGTTGGCATATCTTATCGATGCCACCAAAGTGTATGGCAGGAATCTGTTCCCGTCAATGACTTTCTATGAATACTCAGCACCAAAACCAGGAGAGGACCGGGGTTGGGACCCCCCTTAAAAAGTGGTGAATCCCCCCCTAAACTCAGTAATTTCGCTAAAGAACTAAGTGAACTGTGCTGTAATCTCGCTCTGTATTACACACCGCACTGATCTGCCTGACCAGAGCCTTGGTCGCATTCACACACGGCACAAAGACGTGGACATGTTTCTGCAGAAAAGTCTGTACGAGACCTATAGGGTTTAGCTCACACTTGTCAGATCTAACATGGGCTCCACATTGAAATCTGACAAGTCACACTCCTTGCACGTGAGTGGGGCATCTCCAACCCTGTTCACACGTATTCTGCACTAAAACACTGAGGATGTACACTTGTGTGAATGAAGCCTTGGACACGACACACACAGCTTCACTACACCCATCTAATCAAAGAAGCCTGCTGCGTGCGACTACTCCATAGAGGCAGGCCGCTCCCAAGAGCAGCCGATCCACTGACAGCAAGCAGAGATCTGCACAATGGTGAGGAACTGAAGCACAATGTCAGGTGCTGAGGTTTGGCGCCCGGGTGCACTCCCATCCGGGTCACTGTCACAGGCGGGCACCGGGCGGGGCGGCACACAGGCGGGCACCGGGCGGGGCGGCACACAGGCGGGCACCGGGCGGGGCGGCACACAGGCGGGCACCGGGCGGGGCGGCACACAGGCGGGCACCGGGCGGGGCGCCATGAGATGACAGACCATAAAGAATCAGGAGCCACAACCATGCACATGGGGGTCACAGAAGCCGCGCCACAGGGGGCCAGCTCAATACAGTGTGGACCGGACGGATGACCTGCAGTGGCCGGACAGATAGACGTCTGCCAGCACCCACCTGCAGCGGAGGGACGAGCGAGCCAACGCCAGCGCCCACCTGCAGCGGAGGGACGGGCGAGCCAACGCCAGCGCCCACCTGCAGCGGAGGGACGGGCGGGCGACCCCCCGCCAGCGCCCACCTGCAGCGGAGGGACGGGCGAGCCAACGCCAGCGCCCACCTGCAGCGGAGGGACGGGCGAGCCAACGCCAGCGCCCACCTGCAGCGGACGGACGAGCGAGCGACCGCCAGCGCCCACCTGCAGCGGAGGGACGGGCGAGCCAACGCCAGCGCCCACCTGCAGCGGAGGGACGGGCGGGCGAGCCAACGCCAGCGCCCACCTGCAGCGGAGGGACGAGCGGGCGACCACCAGCGCCCACCTGCAGCGTAGGGACGGACGACGAGCGATCCGCCAGCGCCCCACCTGTCAGCGGATGGGAACTGGCAGCGAGCGACCCCGCCCAGCGCCCACCTGCAGCGGTGGGACGGGCGTGCGAGCGACCGCCAGCGCCCCCACCTGTCAGCGTGAACGGACAGCGAGCGACCGCCAGCGCCCACCTGCAGCGGAGGGACGAGCGAGCGATCGCCAACCCGCCCCACCTCAGTCGAGGGACGGGCGAGCGCGCCGCCATGCCCACCTGCAAGTCGGAGGGACGGGCGAGCGAGGCCGCCAAGCGCCCACCTGCAGCGGAGGGACGACCGAGCGATGCGCCAGCGGCCCACCTGCAGCGGAGGTGACGACCGAGCGAGCGCCATCGCCCAACCCAGCAGCATAGGGACGACCGAGCAGCGCCAGCGGCTCCACCAGCAGAGATGGACGTACCGCGCGAGCGCCAGCTCAACAACTGCACGGAGGTGACGTACCGAGCGCCAGCCCCACCTGCATTCGTGAGGGTGACGACCGAGCGAGCGCCAGCGCTCGTCGACCTGCAGCGGAGGGACGAGCCGATCCGTCCCGCCGCCAGCGGCCACCTGCAGCGGAGTGGACGATCGAGTAGAATCCGCCAGCGCCCACGCTGCAGCGGATGAGGGACGTAGCGAGCGAGGCGCGGCACGCCCACCTTCACGGACGGGAACAGCCGAAGCGAACCGCCATCGACCCACCTGCAGCGACGTGACGAGCGAAGCGAGCCCACCGCCAGCGTGCCCACGCTGTCAGCGACGGGACGAGCGAGTGCTGCGCATCGGCCCACCGGCACGGAGGGAACGAGCGTATGCGCCACATCTTGCCCACTCTGCATCTGACGGGACGGGCTAAGCGAGTCGACCAGCGCCCACCTGCAGCGGGACTGTACGGGCGAGCGGGCCAGCGCACCACGTGCTCAGCGGACTGGACGAGCGAGCGAGCGCCAGCGCCCGACCAGCAGCGACGGTACTGAGCGAGCGAGGCGGCGCAGCGCCCACCTGCAGCGGTATCGGAACGAGTCGAGCGAAGCGCCAGCGCCCACCTGCAGCGGAGGGACGACCGAGCGAGCGCCAGCGCCCACCTGCAGCGGAGGAACAGCCTAAGACCCCAGAATGAGGCGTGGGGCCGGCTGGCTGCACTGTAGCTCCCCAGGGGGCTCCTCACAGGGCCTCCCTATGAGTTTGTGGTATCTCAGTCAGAGCACATGGCCCCCGCGTGGAGCCCGACACTCACATCACGTGACCCCGCAGGACGCGACCACCAGTGACTTGTGCGGGGAGGCTCCCGGGCCGTACCATCACCTCAACACAACTACATAACCCCTGCACTGCGGAGCCGGCCTGCTGGGAGTTGTAGTCCTACCAGACGGTAGGGCGCCACCTCCCCCGTGCAGCCATGGAAACGCTGAGCGCGCGCACAGCACAGGTAGCAGCGCCCAGGCCGCGCCGCACACACCAAGCCTCCAGGCCGGAGCGGCTCCACAGGCGGCCTCTACCACACAGGAGGCTCCGCTCTCGGCTCCAGGAGACTGGGGGAGGCAGGGCCGGGGGCGCCGGGTAACGGGGCACGGTGTCTGCTGACCCGGAACGGGCGTCTGACGTGACCCTACCTGACGGCGGGAGCGCGGGATGACCGGGCTGCGGGACGAGGGGGGCGGAGCCAGGGTCACGTGAGGCGCAGCTGGTTTCCCCGTCACGTGACAGCGCGCCCCGCCGCCGCGTCATGACGTCAGCACGCCGGCCGCGCTCTGAAGCTCCGCCCACCCAGATCTAAAGGCCCCGCCCATCGCTGGCTTCTTCGCCGGCTGCTGTGTGAGTGGGTTGCTAGGTAACAAGAGAGGTCCTCAGTGTGAGATGGGAGGCTCAGGAGGAGGGAGCGAATTTGTCCTCAAAATCAATGGCTGGTGGGCTGCAGTGGTGGTCACCGGGGAGTCGGTGACTCTGGCGGCAGGAAGAACTGATTGCTGTTGTTTGAAGGCGAAAGTGTGTGGAAGAAAGATCATTCAGGGGTTTGGAATCACCCAGCTCTCCTGGACATTCAGCCTCCGGGAACCAAACTGTGCCTGAACCTATACAACCAATATTACCGCCACACAATGACCATATAGTGGTAGACACCAGTGTACACAGGCTTTACAGACTGTATATTACCACCATACAGTGACCATATAGTGGTAGACAGCAGTGTACACAGGCTCTGCAGACTGTATATTACCTCCATGACATGAGACCAAAAAGTGATAGTTAACCAGTGTATACAGGCTCTGCCGGACTGTATATTACCCTCCATACAGTCCACCATATAGTGGTGTAGACACCCGTATAACAGGCACTGAAGACTGTATAATACCGTCCATACAGTTGGACCATGATAGTGGTAGACCCAACAGTGTTACACAGGTGCTGCATACTGTGAAATTACCTCCATACAGTGAACAAATAGTGTAGCTAACCCAGTGTACACTAAGCATTCTGCAGACTTATAAAACCGACGCATAAAGTGGTTAGACACCAGTATTACACATGACTCCCTGCAGACTGTATATTACTTATCTCCAACAGTAACCATATAGTGTTAGATATCATTGTACATCCGGCCTGCAGACTTATATTACCTCCACACAGTAGACCAATATTATGTAGAGGCAGTGTACACAGGCTCTGCAGACCAGTGCTCGGAAAAAACATTAGGAAAGAATTTTAAAAATTACAAAATACTTATGACTGAAGTATTTTAAAATACAAAAAACTAATTACTCTTAATCCCGAAGTATTTTAAATACAAATACATGAAATATTACATCAAAAGATATTTTTCAATACTATAAAATACTTGAAAAATCTAAACAAAAATTCTATAAAAACCAAATGGGTGTCTAAGTCCTTTAGGCCCACTAGGATTAGCAATCTACCCGCAGATATGATCAGTGGCTAGGAATCATTGTGTCTGACTCCTATAGAAGATGTCTGTCACATGGGAGGAGAGTATTTTCAGTAAAGAGAAACATACAGGTACACTCCTTTAGTTTACTATGCCTATTAATATCAGGCATTAAGGGTATATTTAATTTAGTTTCAGTACCTCCATTTGCTTCACATAATATAAGTCAGTTAACACCCATCAGTCCCCACATATTAACCCCTTGGGTGCCCTATTATAAGGGTTACAAATATGGAGACACATGGGTGTACCAATAAAGGACCTTAATTATGAAGATACCTAATTTTACTCCATGTCTCTCACATATCAGTGACTCTTTTTTAGGCACCACAGTGGGTTAATGTGAGGGACATGATGGGGTAACTAGCTATTACTATGAGCACATGGATTACTAAGTTTGTAATGCCACATGACCAGGTACTTTTTAATCTGCAATGTTGAAATTTTCCCCGCCACGGCTTATTACCGAGACAAAACGTTTTCCCAGTTATTTTGTGGTAAAATTAGGGCCCTCGGCTTATAACCGTGTTGGCCTATACGTCGAGTATAAACGTAATTTTACTGAATGGATACGCGATCGTTATGATTAAAAACTAAAAATAAATCCCCCCGCTTCACTACAAGGCGGGAAAACCTATTGCGTTGCTGGCGCGCTGGAATTTTTCCCTCCTCTTCGTTCGCACCCTCGCACGAGATACGAGAAACAAGAGTGATGACGTGACTCCGCTGCTGTTGTTATTTTTTTTAAAGGTGCGGTGTAGGCGGTTATTATTTAAAAATTACAACAATGTGTTTAGTGAATTTAGAAATTAATTAAAAAACTTAAAATACTTTCCTAAAATGAATTTAAAATTACAAATACAGAAATACTGAATAAAAAAAGGTATTCTTGTATACAAAAAACAAATATCTGACAAGTATTTAAAATACTATAATAATTAATTGTTATTTTAAAATACTTTCCTAACACTTGCTGCAGAACTATTAAATTACCTCCATACAGTGACCAATAGTGGTAGACACCTCGTGTACACAGGCACTGCTGACTATATATTACCCTCCATACAGTCCATTATAGTGGTAGACCACCATTGTGTACACAGGCTCGCAGACTGTATATATACCCTCCACACAGTGACCAAATAGTGGTAGAACACATGTACACATGCTCTGCAACTGATATTACCTCCATACAGTGACCATATAATGGTAGAGACCCAGTGTGTACACAGGCCTCTGCAGACTGTATATTACCTCCATAGCGACCGTGACCAATAGTAAAACGACACCCGCAGATGAGCACAGGCTCAGCAGACATTAAATAACCTCCATACAGTGACCATATAGTGGTAGACACCATTACACAGGCTCTGTAGACTGTACTAATAACCACCATACCTAAACACCATATAGAGGGAGACCCCAGTGATCATCAGTCACTGCCATACTGTTATATTACCTCCACACAGTGACCATATAGTGGTAAGACCAGTGTACACATGCTCTTGCAGACATTATATTACCTCCATGCAGTGACCATATAGTGGTAGAGACCAGAGTACACTAGGCTCTGCGACAGTAATTTACCTCCACACAGAGACCATAAAGTGGAAGGACCAGTGAGTACACAGGCTCTGCAGACTGGTATATTACCCTCCATACAGTGACCATAATATGGTAGACACCAGTGTACCAGGCTCTCAGAGCTGTATATTACCTCCATACAAGACCCAAATAGTCGGTGGTACCGTGTACACAGGTTCTGCAGACTGTAAAATAAACCCTCCAAACAGTTGACCCATTAAGTGAAAGCAGTGTACACCAGGCCTCCAGCAGATTGTATATTACCTACCAATACGTTGACCATATAGTGGTAGGGTAACCCAGTGTACACAGGCTCTGACCAGGCTGTATATATTACCCTCTATACAGTGACCATATAGTGGTAGAAAACACCAGTGTACACATGCTCGCCTGCAGACTTGTATATTACCTCATACAGTGACCAAAAAGTGATAGATAGCAAGTGTACACAGGCTACTGCAGATTTGTATAGTTAACTCCATACAGTGACCATCAACAGTGGTAGGCTACCAGTGTACACAGGCTCTGCAGACTGTATATAACCACAATAACAGTGACCATATAGTGGAGTGTATACCAGAGTACACAGCTCTGCAGACTGAAATATTACCTCCATACCGTGACCATATAGTGTGTAGAACACACAAGCAGTGTACACAGGCTCTGCAGACTGTATATTACCTCCATACAGTGGACCATATATGATAGCAGGGACACAGGCTCTGCAGATTTTAAATTACCTCCAACAGTGACCATAAGTGGAGGTACCGGTACACAGGCTCGCAACTGTATATTACCTCAATACAGTGACCATAAGTGGGTATACCATGCACAGCTCGCAGACGTATTTACATCCATACATGACCAATATGAAGAAACCAGTGTACACAGACTCTGCAGACTGAAAAATTTCCTCCATACAGTGACCATAAGTGGTGAATACCAGTACACAGGCCTGCAGACTTAAATTTAAAACCATACATGACCAAAAGTGATAGAAACCATGTACACAGACCTCAGACGTATTTACCTCCATACATACCATATAGTGGGGAATACCAGTGACACAGGCTCTTAATGATTAAGAATTTTATGCAGTGCATACGGGAGTTTTAAAAGGAGACTTCTTTTATGACTGGAGTTGTTTTCTTTACCTTTTCTTCTGCATCCTGTCCAGACCGCCACATTGACTTCCCTGCCCACGAGTCGTCCCTGCAAAATTTACCACACATACATCTTAGAATTCAAATGTTTGTGGTACTTCCCTACCTGTGCTCCCCCCTCTGTACAAATGCCACATGGAGTGATAGGTGGAGATGAGGAGGTTATGAGGTGGTAGGGAATGATGGTTGAAGGTGTGGGGAGTTTATGAGGTAAGAGGTGGAGGGAAGTGGGCTATGGGGTTATAGGTGGAGGTGGTGGGGGGTTTATGGGGTGAGAGGTGGAGGTGAGTGCACTATCATGTGATAGTTGGAGGTGGTGGGGGCTTTATGGGGTGAGAGGTGGAGGTGGTGGGGGGTTTATGGGGTGAGAGGTGGAGGTGAGTGCACTAGGGGTTTATAGTGGAAGGTGAGGGGCCCTTTAAAATGGGTTATGGTGAGGTGGTGGGGGTTTAATGGTGAAGGTTGAGGTGGTGGTGGTTTTATGGGTGAGAGGTGGAGGGAGTGCACTATGGGGTGATAAGTGGGGGCTTTCTGGGGTGATAGGTGAAGATGTAGGGTTTATGGGCTGATAGTTGATGTTGTATTTTGTGTTAGAACTAGGATGCATAACACAATGGGGGGGAGAGGGGAGTACAGAACACTTACAGACACAATCTCCATGGGCATGTGGGGGGAGGACCATCCACCTTGACATTTTACAACAGTGGTGCTCTGCGCCTCCCATAATCATGTTGTGCAGCTTGAACTTCGTACCCTGCAACCCCAGAAGATCAGCAGCAGGCATGTTCTTCATTGGGTGCAAAGGGATATAGTTTTTTACTGTCATGTTTTTGTATTGTTTCTATTGGACTATGTCAGACTCACCGGACTATGTCGGACCAGTGTTGGATCCATTTCATTAATAAAATGATCGACAAGGGCTGATGTTGGGGAGTGTTTCTTTAAACGAAACGTTTTTGTGCCATGTCATTGTGCTTTTTTACTATTGTATTCCAGTGCTCGTGATAGAGGTTTCTGACAGATGCCTCTCCGTTACTAGCAACTGGAGATGATTTCGGCCAGCTGTGTTTTTATGTGCCCCAAGGCTGATACTAACCTCCTTTCACTATAACCCCAGTAGCCAATGCACCAGGGGTACCGGGAAGAGCTAGGTTATTGCCAGAAGTGGGCCCTCAAATGTGATGGTGTGTTTCTAGGTCAGCTGTGGGCTGGTATTTTTAGGCTGGGAAGGGACCAATATCCATGGACCTTCTCATCCTGATAGTATCAGCCTACAGCTGCTGGTTTTACTTTAGCTGGTTTTGAAAAATGATGGGAACCCCCACAAAGTTTTTTTTTTTAATTATTGATAACAGTGCATGCCTAGTTTTTGATTTTCAATAAATAAATAAAAAACAACACGGGGTCCCCCCATTTTTCATATCCAGCAAAGGTAAAACCGGTAGGTTCAGCCTGATAATATCAGGATGGGAAGTTTCATGGATGGTGAGCTCTTCCCATCCTAAAAATACCAGCTCGAAGCCACCCCAGAAGCGGACCATCACATTAGAGAGCCAATTCTGATGGTCACCTGGCTCTTCCCGGTACCCTTGGTGCGTTGGGTACTGGGCTAATAGTGAGAGGGGGTTAATGACACCCTTAGTATGACAAAAACCACTGATGGCTGACACCAAGCCCAGGCGATAGTAATGTAAAGGCATCTGTCGGACGCCTCCATTACTAACACTGGAATTAAATGGAAAAAAAAACATAATCACAACAAAAATTATTTCATTAAATACTCCCTAATCCATCACTCTTTTACCAATTTTTTCAAAGAATAGATCCAAGTGTGATCCGATGTAGTCCACTAAATCCGACGTAGTCCAAACGGGAAACCTGTAAATAAACATAAACATTATACACATACATAGGCCAGATAGCCTGTTTAGGGTCCAGGAACTCTAGATGACGTCTCATTCCCCACAAGTGACACCCAGTTATTTTTATCATATAACAGCTGGGTGCCACTTGTGAGGGACGGGGCATCCTCCATATATTGCACAGTTTTCCTACCTTAGAAAAGCTGCATGTCACCTGTTGAGTCTAGGAAAGCTGGGTGATATGTTACCCCCACCAGTTGCATACTGGTTGTCTAAGATAAGAAAACTGTGTAACCATCCCTCCACCCACTTCTGCCTATCCACCCCCCACTATTAAAACTTTTTCCTTCCACCTCTACCGCCCCACCCCCTTCTGAACTACCACTCTACCCTTCATCCCATCCTCAAACCCCTCTCCTCCACCCTATTTACTCCCCAAATCTAGACCCCCTCCACATCCCCGCTCTAGACCCCCTCCTCGTCCCCGCTCTAGACCCCCTCCTCTTCCCCGCTCTAGACCCCCTCCGCATCCCCGCTCTAGACCCCCTCCGCATCCCCGCTCTAGACCCCCTCCGCGTCCCCGCTCTAGACCCCCTCCGCGTCCCCGCTCTAGACCCCCTCCGCATCCCCGCTCTAGACCCCCTCCCCGCACCCCCCGCTCTAGGGCCCCCTCCGCATCCCCGCTCTAGACCCCCTGCGCATCCCCGCTCTAGACCCCCTCCACATCCCCGCTCTAGACCCCCTCCACATCCCCGCTCTAGACCCGCTCCACATCCCCGCTCTAGACCCGCTCTACATCCCCGCTCTAGACCCACTCCACATCCCCGCTCTAGACCCGCTCTACATCCCCGCTCTAGACCCCCTCCACATCCCCGCTCTAGACCCCCTACACATCCCCGCTCTAGACCCCCTCCACGTCCCCGCTCTAGACCCCCTACACATCCCCGCTCTGGACCCCCTCCACATCCCCGCTCTAGACCCCCTCCACATCCCCGCTCTAGACCTCCTCCACATCCCTGCTCTACATACATACACACTCACCCCCTTTTACATACATACACACTTGTCTCTCTCTACATAGACACACCCACGCTCACCCTCCCACTCTACATACACACAGACACACTCAGGATATGAAGATAGAAAAATCTACAGTGGTCACTGAAATACCTTGAAACTGACAAATTTAAGGCTGCTTTCACACGGTGCAGAAATGCAGAGCAATTATTGCTGTGCATTTCTGCAAAAAAAATTTTTTTTAAATGCACCATGTGAAAGCAGCCTAACAATAAATTTACTGAAAATCAACAAATGAAAATCAGACATTGCATGTGAAAATAATGATGAAAATGTCCTGGACAAAAATGATGGCGCCCTAGAAGATTGAAAGGAATTTGACCATAGGGATAGGTACGGTGTGTCCTGTAATTGTGCCTTCAGACCTCCTCCTCGCAGTCCAAGAGCCATAACTTTCTTATTTTTCAATCTATAGAGACATGTGAGGGCTTTCTAAAGCCTAATACTTGCCTACATGTCCCCACTTCTGCTGCTCCGTTGCACCCTGGGATCCACTCCTCTGGACTTCCTGGTTCTCATCCCCAGGGCCGCCGTCAGAAATTTTGGGGCCCCATACAGCTTGAGCGTCTGGGCCCCCCCCCCCCCACCACTCGTCCCCGTCTCCGGCCGACCCAACCCCTTGCTCTGCCCCCTCCCCATCCCCTTCTGACCCGACAGAGCTCCACCTATCCCCCGGCCCATAACCAATCGCCACCCAAGAAAAATAAAATATTGTTTCTGGAGTCACAAGAAAAAAAAGTGCATTTGTGCCATTGTTTTTGGATTTAGTTCCTGCAAGGACGTGCATACAATTAAGATAGCCACTGTGAAGCAAGGGGCCAGGGGCGGGCCCCCCCTGGCTTCACAGACCAGCCGGGCCCCGTAGAGCAGTACTGGTTGTACTGCCCTAACGGTGGCCCTGCTCATCCACTAAAACCCAAATTCAAGAGAGTAGATCACGTATAGCGTTGTATAAACTGGGATAATATACAGGTTTTTTGATATATATATATATACATACAGTGGGGGGAAATAAGTACAGTATTTGATATTCTGGCGATTTTGCAGGTTTTCCTACCTACAAAGAATGGAGAGGTTGTCATTTTTTTCATAGGTAACTTCAACTGTGAGAGACAAAAATCCAGGAAATCACATTGTTTGATTTATAAATAGTTAATTTTCATTTTATTGCATGAAATAAGTATTTGATCTCTGACCGACCAGCATGAATTCTGGCTCTTACAGGCCTGTTAGTTTTTGTTTAAGAAACCCTCCTACTCTGCACTCATTACCTGTATTAATTGCACCTGTTTGAACTTGCTATCTGCATAAAAGACAACTGTCTACATAATCAATCACACTCCAACCTCTCCACCATGTCCAAGACCAAAGAGCTGTCTAAGGACACCAGGGACAACATTATAGACCTGCCCTAGGCTGGGATGGGCTACAGGACAATAGGCAGCAGCTTGTTGAGGAGGCAACAACTGTTGGCGCAATTATTAGACATTGGAAGAAACACAAGGTGACTGTCAATCTTCCTCGGTCTGGGGCTCCATGAGATCTTGTGGGGTGAGGATGATTCTGAGAAACGTCAGGAGTCAGCCCAGAACTACATGGGAGGACCTGGTCAATGACTTGAATAGAGCGGGGAGCACAGTCTCAGATTACCGTTAGTAACACAATGCGCTGTCATGGAGTAAAATCCTGCAGGGCAAGGAAGGTCCCCCTGCTCACACCAGCACATGTCCAGGCCCATTTGAAGTTCACCAATGACCATCTGGATGATCCAGGGAGGCGGGAGAAGGCCATGTGGTCAGATAAATCCAAAATATAACTTTTTGGTAACAACTCCACTCGCCATGTTTAGAGTAAGAAGAAGGATGAGGACAACCCCAAGAACACTGTCAGAACTGTGAAGCATGGGGGGGGGGACATCATACTTTGGGGGGGCCTTTCTGCAAAGGGGACAGGATGACTGAACTGTGTTGAAAAGAGGATGGTTGGAGACATGTATTGCGAGATTTTGGCCAACAACCTCCTTCCCTCACTAAGAGCATTGAAGATGGGTCGTTGCTGGGTCTTCCAGCAGGACAATGACCTGAAACATACAGCCAGGACTACTAAGGAGCGGCTCTGTAAGAATCATTTCAAGGTCCTGGAGTGGCAGAGCTCCAGACCTGAACCCAATTGAAAATCTTTGGAGGGAGCTGAAACTCAATGTAGCCCAGCGACAGGCCCAGAACCTGAAAGATCTGGAGAAGATCTGTATGGAAAAGTCGCCAAAATCCCTGCTACAGTATGTGCAGACCTGGTCAAAAACTGCAGGAAACGTCCCACCTCTATAATTACAAACAAAGGTTTATTAAGTTCTGTTTTTCTCTTGTATCAAATACTTTTTTCATGCAATAAAATGCAAATTAATTATTTAAAAATCATACAACGTGATTTTCTGGATTTTCTTTTTAAGTTTCTAGTGTACCTACAATAAAAATTACAGACCTCTCCATTCTTTGTAGCGGGGGAAAGTTGCAAAATCAGTCAGTGTATCAAGTACTAATTTTCCGTGTGTGTGTTTTTGTGTGTGTGGGGTGGTGTGGTGTGGTGTGTGTGTGTGTGGTGTGTGGTGTGTGTGTGTGGTGTTGTTTAGTGTGTGTGGTGGGGTGTGGTGTGGTGGGGTGTGTGGGTGGTGGGGTGTGTGTGTGTGTGTGTGGTGTGTGGGGGTGTGGTGTGTGTGTGTGTGTGTGTGGTGTGTTGTGGTGTGTGGTGTGTGTGTGTGTGTGTGTGTATTTATACATATATGTATATCAGCTCAGACCAGGGCGGCTCTTACTGGGAGCAATCAAAAGTGTTGACTGCTCCCCATGTTCCAGGCCGGGGTTTAGCTGGCCTATGTAAAGTCTGCTAGTCAGCTGATTGGGTGTGTTTCTTATACAGGTCAATGAGTTTGGCCTGAGAGGCTGCACCAGGACATAACCAGGGTCTCCAACTTGCTGTTACTGAGGTGATAGTGAGGGAATACCCACTACTGTTGCAGTTAGCGTTTGCACAAGCAGGAGTTTTTTTGTTTTGTTTCACGTCTGTCGGACTAGTCTGTGACCAATAACTTCATTTTTTTCTGCCTATGGGACTGAGGGAGCATTTTTTTGCGGGCTGAAGTGTAGTTTTTATTGGTACCGTTTTGGGATAGATGTGACTTTTTTATCACACTTTTTTGTGAATGCGAAATGGTCGAAAAACGCAGTTTTGGTGCTGAGAATTTTTACTTTCTATATTCATGAACTTATTTAGTCTTGAGAAAAGACGGCTTCGGGGGGACATGATTAATTTATATAAATATATAAATGGTCCCTACAAAAAGTATAGGGAAAAATTGTTTCAAGTGAAGCCCCCTCAAAAGACAAGAGGACATTCCCTTCGACTAGAGAAAAAAGGATTAAATCTCCAGAGGAGAAAAGCGTTTTTCACTATGAGAACTGTGAATCTGTGGAATAGCTGCCTGAGGAGCTGGTCACAGCAGGAACAGGTGAGGGTTTCAAGAAAGGCTTAGATGCCTACCTGGAACCAAAGAATATTAATGCATACGTAGCTATGTAAAATTCTGGATCCTGGCTGGTGGAGGCTCTGGGGTCAGAGATGGGGTCTCCACTGGAGCAGATTGGTTCTTGCCTTGTGGGTTCCAGGGCATTCACCAGTGGTGAGGCTGGGCTTGAACTCCTTGTCTCTCTCCCTTCACCCACATTTTCCCCAACCTTGGTTGAACTTGATGGACACGTATCTTCTTTCAACCGTACTATGTAACTGTGTAATCTAATGGGATAATTGATGCTATATTTTAATACATCGGACTTTTACAAATTAAAATATAGTAATTATGTGTCACTTTTCTTGTTTTTGTAAAATGGCAAAAGAGGGAGGGTGTTTTAAATCTTTAATATTTTTTTCTTTTTTTTTTACTTATTTTATTTTTTACATTAACATTTAGTCCCACGAGAGGACATGTGATCAATGGATCGCTTGCACTATATAAAGCAATACTAATGTACTCCAGTATATAGTAATTCCATTCACTTCCTATTACACCCTGCCCAGGCTCGGACTGACCTACAGTGGAAACCTCCGAGGGGCCCCTGAGCATGGCAGACCTCGAGATTCTTTTTAAACTGCACATACGTCCTTGGAAGAGGCAGAGAGAAAGAGGCAAAAAGCAAGAGGCAGACTCTAAGAGGCATGTACAGAAGCTGTAGGCTGGGCCCTAGAATCAACTCCAATGATGGAATCCAAGAATCAACTCCACTGGTTGGCCCACAGTATCAACTCCACTGGTGGCCCCAAGAATCAACTCCACTGGTTGGCCCCCAGTATCAACTCCACTGGTGGCCCCAAGAATCAACTCCACTGGTTGGCCCCCAGTATCAACTCCACAGGTGGGCCCAAAAATCAACTCCACAGGTGGGCCCCAAGAATCAACTCCACTGGTGGAATCCAAGAATCAACTCCACTGGTGGGCCCCCAGTATCAACTCCACAGGTGGGCCCAAAAATCAACTCCACAAGTGGGCCCCAAGAATCAACTCCACTGGTGGAATCCAAGAATCAACTCCACTGGTGGCCCCAAAAAACAACTCCACTGGTAGATCCAAGAATCAATTCCACTGGTGGGCCCTGAAAATAAACTCTACTGGAGGGCCCCAATAATCATCTCCACTCATGAACCCCAAGAATGAACTCCACTGGTGGGTCCAAGAATAAATTCCACTGGTGGACCCTGAAAATAAACTCTACTGGAGGGCCCCACTAATCATCTCCACTCGTGGACCCCAAGAATGAACTCCACTGGTGGGTCCCAAAGACAACTCCACTGGTGGATCCAAGAATCAATTCCACTGGTGGGCCCTGAAAATAAACTCTACTGGAAGGCCCCAATAAGCATCTCCACTCTTGGACCCCAAGAATGAACTCCACTGGTGGGCCCCAAGAATCAAATCCACCCAATAATCATCTCCACTGGTGGACCCCATGAATCAACTCCGCTGGTGGGCCCCAAGAGTCAACTCCGCTGGTGGGCCCCAAGAGTCAATTCCACTGGTGGGATCCAAGAATCAAATGTAATAGAAGGCCCCAGAATCAACTCCACTGGTGGCTTCAAGAAACAACTCCACTGGTGGATCCAAGAATTAATGCTACTGGTGGGATCTAAGAATCATCTCCACTGGTGGGCTCCAGGAAACAACTCTACTGGTGGGCCCCAGGCACTCCAATCCAACACTGACCCTGCCTATGGCAGGGTGTAATAGGTGTAATAATATGCTATGGAAACCTTAAGGAGGTCTCTGGTTGCTATGGCAACCCTTCGGCACCCATTGATCATGTAGCAGAGGATGATCGGGAGCCGGAATGGACCATATCGCTGGTTACCACAATCACGTTTACTGTAGTGTCTAAATGGTTAAACGGATGTGAGCTGTCAGATCCCGACCAATAGCACCAGCCATGCATGGAGCGGACAAGTCTAAGGAGCCCGTTCCTTCTCCCCGTCGCCGGGTAAATTTGTACCAAAGGGGTTAAGGACTGTTATAAAAAGGCATTGGCGGCCTCAACTTGTCATTTGCCGTAGCTCAATTTTGGCGCTGGGAATTTATTTTTGTGTGTGGTTTTTCAAATGGGATTAATTATGTTTTTTTTTAATACATTGGACTCTTACAAACACAGCGATACCGATCACCTGTCACTTTTTTGTAAAATGGCAAAAGGAGGGGTGTGAACTTTTAATCTTTTTACCTCAGATTGCACCAAATGACAAACTCCGCTCTTCTAAGTCAGGCCGTACTGTATCTGACAGACTCGGTGGCGCTGTTGTTTCCTGCTGTTTTACATGGGGCTGCCGATCAGTGCTCCACAATATCTTTCCCACAACACAGTGCAGACTCTGCCGAGCTAAATGCCACCTCCAGCTCTGCTACACCCGTCCCGTAAGGCCCCGTATCGGTTGTTTGTATTTTTATATTTCCCTGTGTATAATTGAAGCTCCTGTAAATGCCGATCCCGGGAGCTCGCACGCTTCACCAATCTCATTAGTATTCATTAAATATTGAAATTTGCGTTCTCGCCTTTTGTACTTTGCAGCCCGGACGCCGTGCAGGTAAGAGATGCCAGGAAGGATTAAAGGGGCGAAGGGCTGGAAAAAGAGACCCACAAAGGAAGAGAGCGGCGCTCATGGAGGCACAGCGCCACTTACGCGTCTGTGTATCTGATCCAACTACTGAACTCCTCCACCCGGGGACCTGAGGCCCTTCCTGACAGGTCAGTTTTAGTACCATGTATACGCGAGTATAAGCCAACCAGAATTTAAGCCGAGGCACCACATTTTACCACAAAAAACTGGGAAAACTTATTGACTCAAGAATAAGCCTAGGATGAAAAATGCTGCTGCTACTGGTAAGTTTCATAAATAAAAATGGATACCAATAAAATTACATAGGAAGGTATAGAAAGGTAGAGGCAGGTATATGTCCCCAATAGGCATGTTTGGGCAGTTTAATGTCCCTCATAGGCAGGTATATGTCCCCTATAGGCAGGTATAGGCAGTTTAATGTCCCCCATAGGTAGGTAAAGGCAGGTATATGTCCTCCATAGGCAGGTATAGGCTGGTATATGTCCCCATAGGCAGGTAGAGGCTGGTATATGTCTCCCATAGGCAGGTATATGTCTCCAATAGGCAGATATAGGCAGGTATATGTCCCCCATAGGCAGGTATAGGCAGTTTAATGTCCCCCATAGGTAGGTATAGGCAGTTTAATGTCCACCATAGTTAGGTATAGGCAGGCACAAGTTACTCATAAGCAGGTATATGTTCCCCATTGGCAAGTATAGACAGGTATATGTTCACAATGGCAGGTATATGTCACTCATAGGTAGGTATAGGCAGGTATATGTCTCCCATAGGCAGGTATATGTCCCCATAGGTAGGTATAGGCAGTTTAATGTCCCCCATAGGTAGGTATATGTCCCCCATAGGCAAGTATATGTCCCCCATAGGCAGGTATATGTCCCCATAGGTAGGTATAGGCAGGTATATGTCCCCCATAGGCCGTTTAATGTCCCCCATAGGCAGGTATAGGCAGTTCAATTTCCCCCATAGGTAGGTAAAGGCAGGTATATGTCCCCCATAGGCAGGTATAGGCAGTTTAATGTCCACAATAGTTAGGTATAGGCAGATACAAGTCCCTCATAGGCAGGTGTATGTCCCCCATAAGCAGGTATAGACAGAAATATGTTCCCCATAGGTAGGTAAAGGCAGGTATATGTCTCCAATAGGCAGATATAGGCAGGTATATGTCCCCCATAGGTAGGTATAGGCAGTTTAATATCCAAAATAGTCAGGTATATGTCCCCCATAGGCAGGTATATGTCCCCCATAGGCAGTTATAGGCAGTTTAATGTCCTCCATATATATGTATATGTACGGTATAGGCAGGTATATGTCCCTAGTAGGCAGGTATATGTCCCCCATAGGCAAGTATATGTCCCTCATAGGTAGGTATAGGCAGGTATATTTCCCTTATAGGTAGGTATAGGCAGTTTAATGTCCCCCATAGGCCGGTATATGTCCCCCATAGGCAGGTATATTTCTCCCATAGGTAGGTATAGGCAGGTATATTTCTCCCATAGGTAGGTATAGGTAGTTTAATGTCCAACTTGGACAGGGATTTATAACACATACCAGTACTCGCCTCTCTCCGGCTGCTGCTCTGAGGCTCTCCCTACGCTCCGTCTTCGAAGGCACAGGGGGGCGTAATGACATAGCACGCCACCTGTGCCAGATATTCTGGAAGGCCACAAGTCTGTTGTGGAGTAGGGAGCACTCGCTCTCTGCTCCGCAATAGTATCTTCAGCTGTATGTGCTCCCAGAGGAGTCGCATACAGCTGAAGAGATCACCGCCCGGGCCATGGCAGGGCCCGGATGCTGACGGTTGACTCGAGCATAAGCCGAGGAGGGCTTTCTCAGCACATTTTTTGAGCTGAAAACTCGTCTTATACTCGAGTATATACGGTTAATCCTTGTGTCCCTGTGAAATAACAACTTATAACTCTGTGTTGCGCGGTTCCTCCGTCATTCCTCCTGGAATTTATTACTGAATCTATCAGCTGGGTGGTATCAATCTAGTTGAACCCTTAACAACCGCCCACCGGCTATAGACGACGGGCGTTGCAGGTTGTTAAATTACAGCAACGTCCAGAGAGGTGGTAGCAGAAAGAGGAATTTTACAGCTCCCAGCGCCGCAACTGTGCTTGGAACAGAGCTGTACTTAACAGCAGTGTTCCTAGTGCAGTCTCTGTAAGCGGAGGAAACTTCTGATCCCTGCTGCGGTGTGTAACCCTCCGAATGCTGCGGTCAATGACCACAACATTAACAAAGGGCTTTCCCCTTCTCCATCGGGTGATCAGGACTCCCAGTGACCTGAAGGAGTCTGGGGAACATCTGTACAGTCAGCACTGGGGACCTAAAGTAACCCCAGGGCTGTCTGTATAACAAGCCTGCAGTCAGGGCACATTGTGTGCTACCCTGACCGCTGCTGTGTCAAACTGACAGATTGTAATGTATTAGTATATTCATGTATGCTAATACATTACTAAGTGCAAAATAATGTACAAGAGTTTTTCCTTAATGGGATTAAAAAAAAAGGTAAAAAACGTAAATAAATAAATAAATAAATAAATATTTAATAATAAAAATCATAATCACCTGTAGAATTAATCTAACTGGTTATTTTTGGCCACATGTATGAAAGCTAGGTCTGAAACTCCCTTTGGTGCCCATAACAACCAATCAGAGCTCCTCTCTCATTTTTCCAGCACTCTATATCAAATGAGAGGGGCGCTCTGATTGGTTGCTATGAGTTCTGATTGGTTGCTATGGGCTCTGATTGGTTGCTATGGGCTCTGATTGGTTGCTATGAGCTCTGATTGGTTGCTATGGGCTCTGATTGGTTGCTATGAGCTCTGATTGGTTGATATGGGCTCTGATTGGTTGCTATGAGCTCTGATTGGTTGCTATGAGCTCTGATTGGTTGATATGGGCTTTGATTGGATGCTATGGGCTCTGATTTGTTGCTATGAGCTCTGATTGGTTGCTATGGGCTCTGATTGGTTGCTATGGGCAAGAAAGTGAGTTTTAGACCTAGTTTTCATACACGTGGCCCTAAGAATATGTTCACATGTGTCGCGTACAGTACGTGCTGCAGTACATCGTGTCTTTCGGAAGCTCGCGCTGATACGCGCCTACACCCACAGCCCGCCTGCCCCATTTACATTCATTACTCGCGTATTCGCTGCAAGTAACTGACATGTCACGATCATATTGTACGCACGGGGAGAGGAGGCGTAATTCATAGTTCCCTATGAGAACTATGGATTACCGTAATTTCAGCGCGCATCTCGCTCGTATTAGAGCGCAAATACGCGGCGAAATGCTTGCTGAAATTCCCCCGTGTGAACATACCCTAAGGGTAAAATGTGAATGATGTAAAAAAAAATGTAAAAAACAAAAAGATATGAAAAAAAATCTGCATTAATTTATATGTAAACGCAAAGCTATGCCCCCAAAAAGTACAGCTTCTCCCGCATAAAACAAATCCTCATTCAACTGTGTCACTGAAAAAAAATAAAAAAGTTACGATTGTTGATACGCAAGGAGGCAAAAACGAAAAAAAAAATTGCTGGTCATTAAAGCCTTTTTAGCCCTGGGGGCCTAGAGTAGCCCTAGAGCTGCCTGTATAACAAGCCTACAGTCAGGGCACAATGTGTGCTGCCCTGACTGCTGCTGTGTCATACTGACCAATTGTAATGTATTTGCATATTCATGTATGCTAATCCATCACTAAGTGCAAAAAAAGCCATGAAAGCCTTTTCAGGCCTGGGACTTAAGGGGTTTTGCCATGAAGTAAAATTGACGTGGGAAGCTTGCAAATGAAATAAGAAACATTTTCACCATTCATCATTATTAAAAATTCTGGATCGTTTTTGTTTTAGCTGGTCGCACATGCTCAGACATCACCTCTCCTCTCAGGCAGCTACTGAGTGTTCAAACCCCAGGTGCTGTCATTCTACTCCCGTCCTCTGTCCTCCTTAGTAATTAGTCAACCAGTGGAAATAAATAAAAAAGAAACCTCAATCAGGTCTGTGCATTGATAAAGAGGAAAAAAGCAACACAGGTTTGGTTCCTTCAGGGATTTGAACCTAGGACCCTTTTGCTGTGAAGCAAAAAACTTTACCTCTCAGCTACTCACAATGCTTTACATAAACAGACTTTTCGTTGACTACAGAGAGGAAAGGCCTGGTGATGTCATCCTGCTGGGTCACATGATCTGCAATTCAAACAAATCACACACGCCCCCTTCTGAGCTCACAGAGCTGAAGAGCTGGATACAGGAGGTATGAGATGAGATCGTGGCTAAACCCCTTTAAGGGGTTATGTTACTCTGCCTGCACTGATGTAACCCTAACCCTAACCCTCTCCCCTCCCCCAATTGGTAACACCCAGCTGATAGGTTCAGTTATTTCCAGGAGGAATAAGAGAGGAACAGGACAGAGTTGTAAGAGAAAATGTATCATGTGACCCATGAACATGACACCCTCTGGGGGGACACTTGAGCACTGGTGGTGATGGGAGAGATAAATAAGGGTTCATTTTCTATTTTAGTACAGTGGTAGGTGAGAGGGAGTTTGTTTTTTTTAAAAGCAACACTGCCGTCAGAAGGAGCATTTTTATTAAAACTAATATTTTTACAATATTTTTTTTTCCCGCCAGTTCAATTCAATTAAAAACTAAAAATAAAATATTGTCCTTCACTAGCTGTAGGGTCGGGCAGACTCATCCCACTTTACTTCAGCTTATGAAAGATGAAAAAGAGAAAACATGGTGTTCTTCTAGAGCAGTAAAACAAATGAGATCCGTGCAAATAGAAGTTCACTAATCTTTGATGGTTGTGCTATAGTAGGAGGCACAACACACTTATGCATTTAGTTCAATGTGAAGCCTGATCAGCAGCCGGCAGCAAACTCCAAACCAACAGCAGAGGGCTCAGGGGAAGGGTAGCTGAGTAAAGCAAAACAAGGCCACAGTGCTGGCTCCACAGCAGGGGGTTAAATTAGCTCCTAAGTGTGAAAACAAGGAAAAAGCAGAAATATAGTTCTCCTATTTATGGTGCATTAAAAGCAGTTAGAAACATTACAGGGCTCTGCGCGTTTTATGCTAGTACCAGCGATTCATCAGAAACAAAAGTCGGGAGAAAAAGGTTGGGTTTAAATACAAATAGGTAAAAACAGTCATAACGAGCAGCGAACAGCTGGAGCAATAACAGGTGAAACAAGCAGAGATACAAACTGACAAGGTAAAAACCAGGTTTTAAAGGACCTCAATGTTTAGGTCATTAGGTTTTAGGATTAACCATTGAGGTTATATCTCTGCCTGTTTCACTTGTTATTGCTCCAGCTGATCGCTGCTCGTTATGACTGTTTTTACCCATTTGTATTTAAGCCCAAACTTTTTCTCCCACCTTTTGCTCCTGATAAAGCGATATTACTAGCGTGAAACGCGTAGAGCCCTGTAATGCATTTAATGCACAATAAATAGGATAATGTTTTTCCTGCTTTTTCCTTGTTTTTACACTTGTAGTGTTGTCTCACTATGATGATTGGTTTTTATGTTGAAGATCTTGCAAAAACAAGTCACTTTGCAATATGTGTCCATTAACAGGGCCCTACCTATTCCTAGATATCCCCTCTTGTATGGGCTGCATCAGCTTCTCAGGTCGCTATAGCTACAGACCTGTTCCATCTCTCCCGATAGGCTGCCAGCACTGGTTGCTATAGCTACAGACCTGTTCTCTCTCTCCTGATAGGCTGCCAGCACTGGTCGCTATAGATACAGACCTGTTCTCTCTCTCCTGATAGGCTGCCAGCACTGGTTGCTATAAATATAGACCTGGTGTCCTCAGCAGTATAGTAGAAGCCAGTAAAACCAGTAAACAGGCCCCTGAATGAAAAAATTAAACTGACAAAACAGGACTGAGGTGAGAGAAATCGATGTAGTGAGACAACCCAATTAAGAGCTAATTTAACCCCCTGCTGTGGAGCCAGCACCGTGGCCTTGTTTTGCTTTACTCAGCTACTTTTCTTCAGCTACTACTTATCTCTACATCGTCACATTGCAAATAGTAGGTAATGACATAATGACTGCTCTATTATTTTTCTCCCTAGGGATAGATGTGATTATACTAGTCCACAAGCAATATATAAAAGGAAAAAATAATAGTTTTTTTCTTCACTCGGGTGGAGGAGAGGGCGGTTCTTCACGCTTAACATGTCCTGCTGATAATAATTACACTTCTTAAACCAGAACAAACTAGAAAGAAGGACCATCGAGAAATCCTCTCACTGCTGTGCCATCAAAGCTCACAGAATAATGTTCATAGGGGAACATAAAAGATTATATTTAAAAAAAAAGCAACCAGCATGTGAAAAAAAAATCCATGTAAAAGTCGCATATTGCTCGTCAATATATGGAAATAAAATTTTGAGGGTAATATCCCTTTAAAAGTCTTGGAAAACCCCTTTAAGTTCTCTGAGCACCCCCTGCAAAGCTTTTTGGATGGGGTCGGACTTGGTCTCAGTCTGTGGCTGTTTAGCTTCAGGCTACGGCTCCTACCAGCTGTAACATGTTGGGGGTTGTAGTTTTGGATCCCCTAAAGCACAGGTGTCAAACTGCGTCCATCCAGCTGTTGGGAAACTACAACTCCCATCATGCCCACTGTTATAGATTATACAAATGCATGATGGGAGTTGTAGTTTCCCAACAGCTGGAGGGCCGCAGTTTGACACCCCTGCCCTAAAGAGTCAGTGGTTGGAGATCACAGAGTATAAGAGGATCGATGCGGTCTCCTGCTCCATCTCTGATTGCATTGCTAAAATATAACGTTACAGGTTCAGGCGGTAAGAAATCTGCACGGAGCTCCTGGTACATGAAGCGTTAACCAGTCCCGTTTCCTAATTATAATTTACTGCCTGTCATATCATGAAGGCGACGCGTTCACTGAGCACTAAAAATGCCGAAAATGAGATCTTTCTGTTCCGAGCCCTGCAGCTCTCATTGATTTCATCCCTCCGGTTGTTGAAATGTCTCACACTTAAAAAGGCCAATAAAGATGAATTCACTGCACAAACTTTCACAGGTTTTCTTCTACATGTGGGCACGTACGGCCAGACACATAACTGGAGGCTCCTGGGCCCCGTTCAGAATCCCTGCTAGGAGCCCCACCTAAGATGTGCCATAAACACAGCGGGGTCACATTATTATGACCAGAGTGAACGGCATGTGCAGCACAGAGAGGTGCAGTGACATCCGTCTGCTCTGGGGCCCCATACACAGTAGGGTTAGCAGAGGTGCAGTGACATCTGTCTGCTCCGGGGCCCCATACACAGTAGGGTTAGCAGAGGTGCAGTGACATCCGTCTGCTCCAAGGCCCCATACACAGTAGGGTTAGCAGAGGTGCAGTGACATCCGTCTGCTCCGGGGCCCCATACACAGTAGGGTTAGCAGAGGTGCAGTGACATCTGTCTGCTCCGGGCCCCATACACAGTAGGGTTAGCAGAGGTGCAGTGACATCTGTCTGCTCCGGGCCCCATACACAGTAGGGTTAGCAGAGGTGCAGTGACATCCGTCTGCTCCGGGGCCCCATACACAGTAGGGTTAGCAGAGGTGCAGTGACATCCGTCTGCTCCGGGGCCCCATACACAGTAGGGTTAGCAGAGGTGCAGTGACATCCGTCTGCTCCAGGGCCCCATACACAGTAGGGTTAGCAGAGGTGCAGTGACATCTGTCTGCTCCGGGCCCCATACACAGTAGGGTTAGCAGAGGTGCAGTGACATCTGTCTGCTCCGGGCCCCATACACAGTAGGGTTAGCAGAGGTGCAGTGACATCCGTCTGCTCCGGGGCCCCATACACAGTAGGGTTAGCAGAGGTGCAGTGACATCTGTCTGCTCCGGGCCCCATACACAGTAGGGTTAGCAGAGGTGCAGTGACATCCGTCTGCTCCAAGGCCCCATACACAGTAGGGTTAGCAGAGGTGCAGTGACATCCGTCTGCTCCGGGGCCCCATACACAGTAGGGTTAGCAGAGGTGCAGTGACATCTGTCTGCTCCGGGCCCCATACACAGTAGGGTTAGCAGAGGTGCAGTGACATCTGTCTGCTCCGGGCCCCATACACAGTAGGGTTAGCAGAGGTGCAGTGACATCCGTCTGCTCCGGGGCCCCATACACAGTAGGGTTAGCAGAGGTGCAGTGACATCCGTCTGCTCCGGGGCCCCATACACAGTAGGGTTAGCAGAGGTGCAGTGACATCCGTCTGCTCCAGGGCCCCATACACAGTAGGGTTAGCAGAGGTGCAGTGACATCCGTCTGCTCAGGGCCCCATACACAGTAGGGTTAGCAGAGGTGCAGTGACATCCGTCTGCTCCGGGGCCCCATACACAGTAGGGTTAGCAGAGGTGCAGTGACATCCGTCTGCTCCAGGGCCCCATACACAGTAGGGTTAGCAGAGGTGCAGTGACATCCGTCTGCTCTAGGGCCCCATACACAGTAGGGTTAGCAGAGGTGCAGTGACATCCGTCTGCTCTGGGGCTCCATTACACCTTATATACCCACCATGTCAGCGCATCACGCAGGACTCCCTTCATGAACAAGGCAAAGAATGAAGTGGTCATAATAATGTGACTGGGCTGTGTATTATACCGGCAGCTTCCTCTGACAGCTGTGACCTCTGCGCCCCGTATAGTCGTACAGAGGAAGAACTGAATGCAGAAAATGACTTCACCTTCTTAATAAGGAGAAACAATTTAAGGAAACATCGATATGTGCCCATTAGGGATCATTACATTATAAGATGAGGGCGGCCATTACTCCGCTCGTTGAGACTCGTCTCAGTGGGGAATATTGGACGGATAATTGCTGGAGATATGACTAAGGAAGATGAAAGCCGAATGTCAGACATGAGCTCAGGCCGAGGAGCTTGGGGGTTATCTCCAGGGTCTCTCTATATGGGACACATTACAGCCCCCGGGGGGCATAAGGGGTGAACATGGTGTCAGGGTCAGGTCCCAGTCCATGAAAGATGCACATGCCCCCTATTCGGCATCATTCTAGGGCTGCATCATAGTGGCAATGTTTTTGTGGTGGCGAGCAGATGGTGCTATTAGGACTATAGATGGTGATATTAGGACTATAGATGGTGCTATTAGGACTATAGATGGTGATATTAGGACTATAGATGGTGCTATTATGACTATAGATGGTGCTATTAGGACTATAGATGGTGCTATTAGGACTATAGATGGTGCTATTAGGATTATAGATGGTGATATTAGGATTATAGATGGTGCTATTAGGACTATAGATGGTGCTATTAGGACTATAGATGGCGCTATTAGGAGTATAGATGGTGCTATTAGGGTTATAGATGTTGCTATTAGGACTATAGATGGCGCTATTAGGATTATAGATGGTGCTATTAGGACTATAGATGGTGCTATTAGGGTTATAGATGGTGCTATTAGGGTTATAGATGTTGCTATTAGGACTATAGATGGCGCTATTAGGATTATAGATGGTGCTATTAGGACTATAGATGGTGCTATAGGTTATAATGGTGCATTGATAGATGGCGCTATTAGGATTATAGATGGTGCTATTAGGACTATAGATGGCGCTATTAGGATTATAGATGGTGCTATTAGGATTATAGATGGTGCTATTAGGACTATAGATGGTGCTATTAGGGTTATAGATGTTGCTATTAGGACTATAGATGGTGCTATTAGGACTATAGATGGCGCTATTAGGACTATAGATGGTGCTATTAGGATTATAGATGGTGATATTAGGACTATAGATGGCATTATTAGGATTATAGATGGTGCTATTAGGACTATAGATGGTGCTATTAGGACTATAGATGGCGCTATTAGGAGTATAGGTGGCGCTATTAGGATTATAGATGGTGCTATTAGGACTATAGATGGCGCTATTAGGAGTATAGTTGGCGCTATTAGGATTATAGATGGTGATATTAGGACTATAGATGGCGCTATTAGGAGTATAGGTGGCGCTATTAGGAGTATAGGTGGCGCTATTAGGACTATAGATGGTGCTATTAGGACTATAGATGGTGCTATTAGGATTATAGATGGTGCTATTAGGACTTTAGATGGTGCTATTAGGACTATAGATGGTGCTATTAGGATTATAGATGGTGCTATTAGGACTATAGATGGCGCTATTAGGAGTATAGGTGGCGCTATTAGGACTGTAGTTGGTGATATTAGGACTGTAGATGGTGATATTAGGATTATAAATGGTGCTATTAGGAGTATAGATGGTGCTATTAGGACTATAGATGGCGCTATTAGGACTATAGATGGTGCTATTAGGACTATAGATGGTGCTATTAGGACTATAGATGGTGCTATTAGGACTATAGATGGTGCTATTAGGATTATAGATGGTGCTATTAGGACTATAGATGGCGCTATTAGGAGTATAGGTGGCGCTATTAGGACTGTAGTTGGTGATATTAGGACTGTAGATGGTGATATTAGGACTATAGATGGCGCTATTAGGACTATAGATGGTGCTATTAGGATTATAGATGGTGCTATTAGGATTATAGATGGTGATATTAGGACTATAGATGGCGCTATTAGGACTTAGAGTATTAGGACTATAGATGGCGCTATTAGGACTGTAGATGGTGATATTATGACTGTAGATGGTGATATTAGGACTATAGATGGAGTTATTAGAACTATAGATGATGCTAATAGGACTACAGATGCTGCTATTGGAACTATAGATGCCGCTTGTGGCCAGGGAAAGCTTAGATACAGCAAGCATGGATGGACCAGGTCGTGAAGCCAAAGAACCAGCTCTCCACTATCCTTGGAGAATGCAGTCACTACTTGGCAGAGTCGGTGGTGCCAGCATAGGGAGTGGGTACCATCTTGGATTCGGCGGTCTGCCACACACGGTGACATGATAGATACCCTCATCTGCAGCCATTCAGGCGCTGCCAGGTCACCCTGGGTATTGGCAGAGAGGGGCTGTGGGAATACATACAACCTGCCATGTTAGGCAGAAGTTAGTAGTTGTTCACATTGCTGTAAGTGATAAGGGGTTCCTGTTGTAATTCAATTTGTCGCAGCACAAAGGGGTCATCTGGCCATCAGCCGGCAGTGGAACAGAGGCAGGCAGAGCTACACGGGGCCTGGGTGGAGGAGTACTCACACACGCCTCCTTTTGGATGGGCAAAGTGGGACACTTGTGGTTTACTGTTAGAAATATATATATTTTTTTTCACATACATCTATATATTGTACATCTTCAATAGCTTTCAATTAAAAAAATAGCAAACATGATTTGAAAATAGATATTTTTATAGTCCAAATTGTAGCAAATTATTAATTGTTATGTGAATTATGTAGTCAGGAACCTTGCTGTTTAGGGCAAAGTAGTTAGCTTATTATTGCAAGTTAGAGGATTAAAGAGGGACAGGGTGATTGGGTACAAAATGGTACTGTTAGAATTGGACTGACACACAGGGCAGTAGGGAAAACCCCAATGGGCCTCTGGGCATGGTGGGCTTAAGGCTGCTTTTTAGGGCGAAAGGGACACAAAAAGCCAAAATCTAAGTGCAAGAGTAATGTACAGTCATGTACAGTAGCTGTAGGATGGGTCTCAAGAATGAACTCCACTGGTGGGCCCCAAGAATCAACTCCACTGGTGGGCCCCAAGAATCACCTCCACTGGGAGGTCCTAAGAATGATCTCCACTGGTGGGTCCCAAGAATGAACTCCACTGGTGGGTCCTAAGAATGAACTCCACTGGTGGGTCCTAAGAATGAACTCCACTGGTGGGTCCTAAGAATGAACTCCACTGGTGGGTCCTAAGAATGAACTCCACTGGTGGGTCCCAAGAATGAACTCCACTGGTGGGGCCAATGTATGAACTCCACGGGTGGGTCCTAAGAATGACCTCCACTGGTGGGTCCTAAGAATGAAGTCCACTGGTTGGTCCTAAGAATGAATTCCACTGGTGAACCCCAGGAATCAACTCCACTGGTGGGCCCCAAGAATCAACTCCACTGGTGGGCCCAAGAATTAACTCCATTGGTGGACCCCAAGAATCAACTCCACTGGTGGGCCCCAAAAATCAACTCCACTGGTGGGCCCAAGAATTAACTCCACTGGTGGACCCCAAGAATCAACTCCACTGGTGGGCCCCAAGAATCAACTCCACTGGCGGGCCCAAGAATTAACTCCACTGGTGGACCCAAGAATCAACCCCACTGGTGGGCCCCAAGAATCATCTCCACTGGTGGGCCCCAAGAAACATCTCCAATGGTGGGCCCCAAAAATCAACTCCACTGGTGAACCCCAGGAATCAACTCCACTGGTCGGCCCCAAGAACCAACTCCACTGGTGGGCCCCAAGAATCAACTACACTGGTGGACCCCAAGAACCACCTCCACTGGTGGGCCCAAGAATCATCTCCACTGATGGAGCCTAGGAATTAGCTCCACTGGTGGACCCCATGAATCAACTCCACTGGTGGACCCCAAGAATCAACTCCACTGGTGGGCCCCAAGAATCAACTCCGCTGGTGGCCCCAAGAATCATCTCCAATGGTGGGCCCCAAGAATCAACTCCACTGGTGGGCCCCAAGAATCAACTCCAATGGTGGCCCCAAGAATCATCTCCAATGGTGGGCCCCAAGAATCATCTCCAATGGTGGGCCCCAAGAATCATCTCCAATGGTGGACCCCAAAAATCAACTCCACTGGTGGGCCCCAAAAATCAACTCCACTGGTGGGCCCAAGAATTAACTCCACTGGTGGACCCCAAGAATCAACTCCACTGGTGGGCCCCAAGAATCAACTCCACTAGTGGCCCCAAGAATGAACTCCACTGGTGAGCCCCAAGAATCATCTCCACTGGTGGTCCCCAAGAATAAACTCCACTGGTGGCCCCAAGAATAACATCCAATGCTGGGCCCCCAAAATCAACTCCACTGGTGAACCCCAGGACTCAACTCCACTGGTGGCCCCAGGAACCAACTCCACTAGTGGGCCCCAAGAATCAACTCCACTGGTGGGCCCCAAGAACCAACTCCACTGGTAGGCCTAAGAATCAGCTCCATTGGTGGGCCCCATTTTCCTCCAGACAGAAGTCAACAGAAGACTGGAGATGAGAACTGGGTGAAGCACCGCTGGAAGGACTGTGAGGTAAGTATAGGTTTTGCTATTTTCTCTCATTCTCTGCACCTGACAACCCTTTTAAAACAAGTTTTCTACAGAATAATGAGAGAGTGTGACGCACAAACATGGAGGGAGTCACACTGAATGAAGAGCATTTGCAATCCTCTGTGCTACATTTCACCCTTGATTCCTTTTACCTGGAGTCACTTCTCAGCCTAATGGAACAAAAAGGATATATAGAGAATGACATACAAAAATGGAAGGAGTCACACTGGATATAAAGGTATATAAAATCCACTGCTACTGGTATTCGTTTATGTCCTATAACAGGAATTACAGGAGTTGGGAGAGGGGGTGGAGGGTTGTTTTAGGTAATCAGCGCATCTCCGTGGTGACAGGGTCATGTGTACATTGGTATCTACCACTATATGGAGGTAATATACAGTCTGCAGAGCCTGTGTACACTGGTGTCTATCACTATATGGTCACTCTATGAAGGTAATATACAGTCTGTAGAGCCTGTGTACACTGGTGTCTACCACTATATGGTCACTGTATTGTGTTAATATACAGTCTGCAGAGCCTGTGTACACTGGTACCTACCACTATATGGTCACTGTATTGTGTTAATATACAGTCTGCAGAGCCTGTGTACACTGGTATCTACCACTATATGGTCACTGTATGGAGGTAATATACAGTCTGCAGAACCTGTGTACACTGGTTGCTACCACTATATGGTCACTGTATGGAGGTAATATACAGTCTGCAGAGCCTGTGTACACTGGTTGCTACCACTATATGGTCACTGTATGGAGATAATATACAGTCTGCAGAGCCTGTGTACACTGGTGTCTACCACTTAATGGTCACTATGTGGAGGTAATATACAGTCTGCAGAGCCTGTGTACACTGGTGTCTACCACTACGTGGTCACTGCATGGGGGAAATATACAGTCTGCAGAGCACCTGTGTACACTGGTAGCTACCACTAGATGGTCACTGTATGGCAGTAATATACAGTCTGCAGAGCCTGTGTACACTGGTGTCTACCACTTTATGGTCACTATGTGGAGGTAATATACAGTCTTCAGAGCCTGTGTACACTGGTACCTACCACTACGTGGTCACTGCATGGGGGAAATATACAGTCTGCAGAGCACCTGTGTACACTGGTAGCTACCACTATATGGTCACTGTATGGAGGTAATATACAGTCTGCAGAGTCTGTGTACACTGGTAGCTACCACTATATAGTTACTGTATGGCAATAATATACAGTCTTCAGAGCCTGTGTACACTGGTGTCTACCACTATATGGTCACTGTATGATGTAATATACAGTCTGCAGAGCCCGTGTACACTGGTACCTACCACTATATGGTCACTGTATGGAGGTAATGTTTGCTATGGGGCCCAATAAGAGATAAATGTTAGATAGATATGAGACAGATAATATAAGATAAATAGAAGACAGACAGATACGTAGATAGATAAATATGAGATAGATAGATACATACATACATAGATATGAGATAGATAGATAGATATATGAGATAGATAGATATGAGATAGATAGATATAGATTTGAAAGATAGATATGAGATAGATAGTTAGATAGATATGAGATATATAGATAGATATGGGATGGATAGATATGAGATAGATAGATATGAGATAGATAGATATGAGATAGATAGATAGATAGATAGATAGATAGATAGATAGATAGATAGATATGAGATAGAGAGATAGATAGATATGAGATAGAGAGATAGATAGATATGAGATAGAGAGATAGATATGAGATAGATAGATAGATATGAGATAGATAGATAGATAGATATGGGATAGATAGATATGGGATAGATAGATAGATAGATAGATATGAGATAGATAGATAGATAGATAGATAGATAGATAGATAGATAGATAGATAGATAGAACTATTCTGAATGTATAGCACTGTTATCCCTGTTATTGCCTTTATCCGTGTTTCCGTCAGACACCACATATCCCTTTTCCCCGGGTGGCGGCTCTGTCACTTCTCATTATGTCGGATGTTGCACGCTCACCATTCCAGAAGCCTGGCGGTGCAGCGCGGTACGAGGCACCTGAGTTACAGAAGATTTTCTGTATTTCTTGGCTGTAAGCGCTTGGAGCGCTGGGTGTTTGTGCCGGTGTCGGATACCTGACAGCTAATAAACCAGTTTTTTTTAATGTTTCACACAAATTCCCAGGGACGGGTTAGAAATGAAGTGAAGTGTCACGCTGATAGGTGAGGCGCGGCGCCGGGATTGGACAATCGACTTTCTTCTCAGAGAAACTTATTTTACTCGTCTTTCTGAAATGTAAAAGTCTTTGGTTCTATTTAAAGATCTCTTGAGCGCGCCCGACTGTCTGCGGATCAGGGCCAGGGACATGCACCGATTATTGGGCAAATCAGCATGTGAAGGAAAGTTCATTCACAATCATTGCCGTGTGTGAAACTTCCTGTCACCAGCCAACAAATGGGCAAAGCTGGATCCTCTCCTGATCACATCTTCTATGGGGTGTGTGGGGGGGGGGGGTTATTAATCTTTGGTGGCGCGTCCCTCTTTGTAAACAGCAGACATGATGGTGACAGTGATGATGGCTGCATGACTATTTGTAGCTCGTTTGTGCCCCCCTGCCACCCTTACTATTGTGACCGTTCCTTTTAGGCTGCTTTCACACGGTGCGTTTTTGGTGCGTTTTTGACGTCTTTTGATGCGTTTTCTGATACTTTTTTTGTGCAGAAAGGCAGAGCAATTAATGCTGTACATTACTACACAAACAATGCATCAAAAACGCACTGTGTGAAAGCAACCTTACGAGTCCCGACTGCCATAAGATGATGGTACAACTCAGGGCCGGACTGGGAATAAAAATCAGCCCTGGCACACAGCCCCCAGCAGCCCACATACAATATCCGCTTACAAAATGTCCCTTGTTCTCGCACCTCGCCACTGTCTAAAAGAAACTACACTATAAAGTTGCTTTATACACAGAGAATTTTTGATGCATTTTTTATGTGTTTTTGGGGGCGGTTTTGTGCAAAGAGGCAGAGCAGTTAATGCTGTACTTTTCTGCACAAAAAAACGCATCAAAAAATGTTCCAAAACCGCTCCGAGTGAAAGCCCCCTAAACACAAGCAAGAAAAAAAAAGTGGTGCAGAGAGACCCCTCATCACAGTCAGGTGTGCACTTTACAATCAGGGACAAGCCCACACTGACACTACATAAGCACCAGCATAACTTACAACCCCACCAATCACATCCCCAGTAGTCAGGTCACCATCACATGAATAAAGCACTGACTAAACACAGAAGTAACATGACCCCTGACAGCAGGGACTCCCAGGAGACGTCATCTCTGATGGGAGTTGTTCTCTTCTCCTTCTGGCCCAAACCTCCATGATGTCTTCCCTGATGAGTCGTTCTCTTCCATTTCTTTCTCTGTCCGGTACAGCATGCAGTGTCCTCTTCTAGTGGTCACTACTCGCCCCTGTAGAATTTACCACAAATACATCTTAGACTCCTCTCTTTACCAGCACTTTCCTATCAATTCCCCAAACAGCGATTGTTAGACCCTAAAAATTAGATATTAAAAAATGTCAGATAAGTGGCATTTAAATAGGTAGACCCCATTAGGTAGGTAAACAGGGCCTTCCTCCATTAATTTGGTAGGTAGACAGGGCCTACCCCTGTATTTAGCCAGGTAGCTGTGGCTGCCCCCAGTAACTAGCCAGGTAGCTAGGGCTGCCCCCAGTAACTAGCCAGGTAGCTAGGGCTGCCCCCAGTAATCAGCCAGGTAGGGCCAGTAATTAGCCATGTAGGGCCAGTAATTAGTCAGGTAGGGCCAGGGGCAGTAATTAGCCAGCTAGGGCCAGTATGTAGGCAGTCAGGGCCAGTATGTAGGCAGCCAGGGCCAGTATGTAAGCAGGCAGGGCCAGTATGTAGCCAGGCAGGGCCAGTATATAGACAGGGCCACTTATAGGCAGACAGGGAAGTATATAGGCAGACAGGGCTGGTATATAGGCAAACAGGGCAGGTATATAGGCAGACAGGGCCGGTATCTAGGTAGACAGGGCTGGTAAATAGGTAGACAGGGCTGATATCTAGGCAGACCGGGCTGGTATATAGCTAGACAGGGCTGGTATATAGCTAGACAGGGCAGTATATAGCTAGACATGTCTGTGACCCGGCCATGCAATCGTGTGGCGAGGGGGGCCAGTCGTTCCCCTGCCAAGGGGATCCGGTCACTGATGCGACCATTGCGGCCCCTGTAGTGCGCCACAGACCGCCGCCGGGACTCGGGGCCCGCTGGGGGGAAACACTGGTCCCCTCGGCGGGCGATCCGAGCCGGCCCTGCGGCCCGGACCCCAGCGGCCCGCCGGGCAAATGCCTGGTTTGCCCTGTGAGCAGGGCCTGGTACAACTACCCTGTTTCCCTGAAAATAAGTTAGTGTCTTATATTAATTTGTGCTCCTGAAGAAGCGCTAAGACTTATTTTTAGGGGATGTTTTTCTTTTCTATGAACAATAATTCACATTTATTGTTGAACAAAACATCAACCTGTATTAATATACCGTAGTGATTTCATCACAAACATCAGCAGAAGCAGCCAAACTCTGAATTCACTATGTCTTATTTTTGGGGGATGTCTTATTTTTGGGGAAACAGGGTAATTGTCAATTATTGGCTCTTCAGATCCTCCAGAGGCAGCAAGTCTCGGTCTATGACCAAATCTGCCTTGAAGGGTTTGTTTGGAGTCTTAAGGCTGCTTTCACACAGCGCAGTTTGGGTGCAGCTTTAAGGCTGCTTTCACACAGCGCAGTTTTGGTGCAGTTTTAACTGCACTCCAAATACACTGCCTTTATTAGGAGCAAGCTTCTTTCACTTCTCTAAACTGTTGGAAAGTGAGTCATCAATCAGTGTGTCTGTATCCACAGGACTTCAAACACAGTCATTGATTACTTACTTGGAACACCTTTCTGAACAATTTAGACAACTGAAAGAAGCTGCTGGTAATAAATGCAGTGTAATTGGAGTGCAGTTAAAACTGCACCAAAACTGCGCTGTGTGAAAGCAGCTTTAGGGCTTGATCGGTTTTTCAGCCAGTTTTACAGACGGTTTTCAGATTTGAAAAGCCATCTGTAAGCCGGCTGTTAAGCTTTACAACGGACCTTAATGGAAAATCCGTGCAGTGGTCCCAATGCATGGATTTTCCGCCGTATGGTTTATTAGACCACCAGCGGTCCGAAAAACATTGAGCATGTTCATTCTTCCTCACGGTATTCGGGTGGAATATGAACCTGTTAATACGAGGGGGAGGGCTTTTCTCCGCAAACGGCCGCAAAAACAGAGCAAATACCGGTCAGATAATTCATCCGGTATTTGCTCTTATATCTATCTATCTATCTATCTATCTATCTATCTATCTATCTCATATCTATCTATCTATCTATCTATCTCATATCTATCTATCTATCTCATATCTATCTATCTATCTCATATCTATCTATCTATCTCATATCTATCTATCTATCTCATATCTATCTATCTATCTATCTCATATCTATCTATCTCATATCTATCTATCTATCTCATATCTATCTATCTATCTATCTATCTATCTATCTATCTATCTATCTCATATCTATCTATATATCTATCTCATATCTATCTATCTCATATCTATCTATCTATCTATCTATCTATCTCATATCTATCTATCTTTCTCATATCTATCTATCTTTCTCATATCTATCTCATATCTATCTATGTATCTATCTATATATCTATCTATCTCATATTTATCTATCTTTCTCATATCTATCTATCTAATATCTATCAATCTATCTATCTATCTCATATCTATATTTTTCTCTCATATCTATCTATATATCTATCTATCTATCTCATATCTATCTATCTTTCTCATATCTATCTATCGTTCTAATATCTATCTATCTATCTATCTTTCTCATATCTATCTATCTATCTTTCTCATATCTATCTATCTCATATCTATCTATCTTTCTCATATCTATCTGTCTCATATCTATCTGTCTATCTCTCTCATATCTATCTATCCCATATCTATCTATCTATCTATCCCATATCTATCTATCTATCTATCCCATATCTATCTATCTATCTATCCTATATCTATCTATCTATCTAATATTTATCTAGCTATCTCATACCTATAGTATATATATATATATATATATATATATATATATATATAGTAGGAATTTGCTCACACAATAGCCATCTTTTTGAGATGAATCACAGCAAACTTTATTTGTGTGATCCACAAAACAGAAAGAAAAAGAACGACAAGGTTTGCTTCAGCCAAAAATAAACATGCAATAAGCGTCATTGCTAGATGCCACAGTACCATGTTTTCCCCTTCCATCGTTAGGAGAGCCGCATGCAGGTCTGAATCCTCAGGGATTGCAGGTCTCAGCTCTGGCTCTCACACAAACACTTGCTCCACTGAGCATTTCGCTCTCTCCCCTGAGCCTGCTGGCCTTCTAAGCCCTCGCCTGGAATGTGGGAGCAGTCATCCCACTTCTTGACTGCTCCAGTAAAAACCTGTCCCGGATAACGGCATTGCTGCCATACTACAGTAATAATATACACATGTCAGTAGCCTCCTGCCCCTGATACCAGCGACTGGTGACACATATCGTCCTTCCACGATAGCCTCTGGTGCCTTCCTACGTAACCCCCCCTCCCTCTCGCCCAACGCCAGAGGTCTGGGCACCTTCAACCAGCATTCAATGTATGGGACCAGTTTTGAATGGCTTCTACTTTGTTTACCTGGGGCTGTATCTCCCCTCTTCCCATGATATACCCCAAGTATCGGGCCTCTTCCATCCCTACACACACATACTGGGGTTTATACTGAAGCCACCTTTCCATATCACATCTAGGAAAGCTTGTATCTTCTTAAGGTGACTCTCCCAATCTCGGCTGAAGATCACTATATCATCCAAGTAAGCCGCCACATATGACCTGTCTGGTGTGGAAAATGCCATCTTCTCCCTGGCTTCCTTGGCTAAGGGGATCTTCCAATACCCCTTGGTAAGGTCTAGGGTCGTGATATCCAGGACTGGCCCTAGTCTCTCAATAAACTCATCCACCTTCAACACCTCATTTAGCTGCCGGTAATCATTACAGAACGGCCCTTCACCATTGGGCTTTGGGACTAACACGATGGGACTGAACCATCCGCTTTTAGATTCCTCAATCCCCCCTAGTTTTATCATCCTTTGCACCTTTTTTGCCAAATTTTCCTAAGGGCCTTCGAGAATCCTATAGGGTTTTAAACTTACTCTCACATGAGGCTCAGTAACGATGAAGTCTCGTACCCTTTTCCGTGCACGTTGACTGTCCTCCTGGCTGGGAGTAGCTGGGGTCTCCTTCACCCCGATAGCTTCCTCCATTATGGCCATCTGCCTGATGAAGAGCTGGTTGGTCTCCTGCTGCGATCGTAGGTACTCGGCCTTGGCTTTTTGTTGGGTGCTAGCCTGCACCATGTGCTTTAGCCATGCTTACCAACTCTCCATGATCAACAAGGAGACTCCCTGAAGAGTTGGTAAGTCTCCCGCTATGGTAGGTTTCCCACCAATCTGGTAAACCACTGCCAGTGCCGGTATTTTATTTGTACTGGCCACATGAAGTACTGGTAACTTTTAGAATACGCTCTTGGGCCGGCCTATTAGGGTATGTCCACATGGCTTATGTGGACGCAGTTTAGATTTTTCAGCGTCCAAAGCAGCATGAAAACCTCGACTGAGACAGGCTTCAGAAGAGGTTTTTGATGAGGTTTTAATGAGGTTTTCGTCAAGGTTTCTGAACATAGAAATTAATAGGGGAAAAAAGTGTGCTGAAAAACGTGTCAAAAATGCGCAGCGCACTATATACACTAGTGCAGCGTATATGGCTGAAAAGGGGCCAAACATAATCCTCAATTTTCTTTTGACCCACTGAGTCTTAAGAAAGCAAAAGGGATATAAACCAAGCCAGTATTGCTCATCTGCATACAGAGCTGTTTCGGGGTTTTTGCCACTCATCAGTGCAGAGCAGAGCGATACTGGCTGGCTGGGTGGGAGGCAATGAGTGGCTCAGAAAAGGGAACATCTCTCTTTGAGTGCTGAGAAGCTCAAGCGCCCTCTATTGGATGTAACAAATCCTCAATTTGCTTTTGACCCACTGAGTCTTGAGAAAGCAAAAGGGATATTAGCCAAGCCAGTATCACTCATCTGCAGACAGCTGTTTCGGGATTTTGTCCCTCATCAGTGCAGAGCAGAGCAATATTGGCTGGATGGGTGGGAGGCAATGAGTCGCTCAGAAAGGAGAGCACCATACAGTGTGTAGTTTTGAATTGCCTTTTTGCCCTCTACTAAGCATCTGCAATGTCTTGTGATATGCAGATGCTTAGTAGAGGGCAAAAAGGTAATGCAGATGAGTGATACTGGCTTGGCTAATATCCCTTTTGCTTTCTCAAGACTCAGTGGGTCAAAAGCAAATTGAGGATTTGTTACATCCAATAGAGGGCGCTTGAGCTTCTCAGCTCTTTTCCCAAGGAGCTCTTCTCAAGGAGAGATGTTCCCCTTTCTGAGCCACTCATTGCCTCCCACCCAGCCAGCCAGTATCACTCTCCTCCACAGTGATGAGTGGCAAAAACCCCGAAACAGCTCTGTATGCAGATGAGCAATACTGGCTTGGTTTATATCCCTTTTGCTTTCTTAAGACTCAGTGGGTCAAAAGAAAATTGAGGATTATGTTTGGCCCCTTTTCAGCCATATATGCTGCACTAGTGTATATAGTGCGCTGCGCATTTTTGACACGTTTTTCAGCACACTTTTTTCCCCTATTAATTTCTATGTTCAGAAACCTTGACGAAAACCTCATTAAAACCTCATCAAAAACCTCTTCTGAAGCCTGTCTCAGTCGAGGTTTTCATGCTGCTTTGGACGCTGAAAAATCTAAACTGCGTCCACATAAGCAATGTGGACTTACCCTAATAGGCCGGCCCAAGAGCGTATTCTAAAAAAAGCAAATTGAAGATTTGTAACATCTAGTAGAGGGCGCTTGAGCTTCTCCGCGCCTTCCCCATAATGCCTTGTGATGTGCAGATGCTTAGTAGAGGGCAAAAAAGGGAATTCAAAACTCTACACACCGTTAATTTCTCTCCTCAAAGAGAGATGTTCCCCTTTCTGAGCCACTCATTGCCTCCCACCCAGCCATCCAGTATCACACTCCTCTACAGTGATGAGGGGCAAAAATCCAGAAACAGCGATGTATGCAGATGAGTGATACTGGCTTGGCTAATATCCCTTTTGCTTTCTCAAGACTTAGTGGGTCAAAAGCAAATTGAGGATTTGTTACATCAAATAGAGGGCGCTTGAGCTTCTCAGCTCTTTTCCCATAATGCCTTGTGATATTCAGATGCTTAGTAGAGGGCAAAAAGGCAATTCAAAACTCTACACACTGTATAAGAATAAGAACATAACGAAAAAACGTTGCCAATTAAAGGGGTTGTCTCACTACATTGATTCATCTCACCTCAGTCCTGTTTTCTTGGTTTCATTTTGAATTCAGGGCGTGTTTACTGGCTTCCACTAGGCTGCAGTAGAAGCCAGGTCTGTAGCTATAGCAACCAGTGCTGGCAGCCTATCAGGAGAGATGGAACAGGTCTGTAGCTATAGCACCCAGTGCTGGAAGCCTATCAGGAGATATCAAACAGGTCTGTAGCTATAGCAACCAGAGGAGCTGATGCAGCCCATACAAGAGGGGATATCTAGGAATAGGTAGGACACTGTTAATGGACATATATTGCAAAGTAACTTGTTTTTACAAGACCTTTAACATAAAAAGCAATTCTTGTAGTGAGACAACCCCTTTAAGTCTTGGCAGAATTGTACCGCCCTTCAAAATGAAGATAACACCTCATCGATGCCGCACAGTGAACTCCATAGAAACGACCCTCTAAACAAGAAATAGCGAATTGCATTTTTTCCATTTTATCCCACAAAAAAAAGTTGTTCCCCAGTACAGTTTATGGTACAGTAAATGGTCCTCTTAAAAAGTACATCTTGTCCCGCAGCAAACAAGCCCTCGCACAGCTGTGTAGACGGGAAACTAAAAAAGTTCTGGGTCTTGGAAGGCGGAGAGGAAAAAAAAAACGAACGCGGTGTAAACAAAAATGGAAGGGTTAAAAGGGATTTGAGGAATAATCAGACTAATAATATCGTTAGCATTGTTATGTAACAGCAGCGGCGGCAGCATTGTGCCCCATCCTGCTCATTAGAATATATATTATATTATACAGCTAATTACCCCCTGCGTGTGTGGAAACAGGAATACAATGCGCGCTGCATTCCCTCCTGCAATATCCATGTGTTACACAAAGAAGTCAGACTCGTGGCAGAATTATGAAGTAATCAGCGCCTATATTATCCGGGCATTAATCTGCCGCAGTTTCCCCGGGGATGTGACGGAGGGTGGAATTTAGTCCTGTGTATACAAATGAGCTCAGTTACACTGGAGGCAGCAGGTTCATGGATCAAATCGGGGAAATATCCTATATACTGTATATATAGGATAGGTCCCCCACCTAGGATATATATACAGTATATAGGATATTGCCCCCCGCACTGCTGTAACCGCCTGGCAAACTGAGGTTCCCCATAGACTATAATGGAAAATCTGCCAGATCTATCTGGTAGGTGGGGGGGGCCACTGCTGTGACCGCCTGGCTGATTGAGGTTCCCCATAGACTATAATGGAAAATCTGCCAGATCTATCTGGTAGGTGGGGGGGGCACTGCTGTGACTGCCTGGCTGATTGAGGGTCCCCATAGACTATAATGGAAAATCTGCCAGATCTATCTGGTAGGTGGGGGGCCACTGCTGTGACCGCCTGGCAGATTGAGGGTCCCCATAGACTATAATTAACAATTTGCCAGATCTATCAGATAGGTGGAGGGGCCACTGCTGTGACTGCCTGGCAGATTGAGGGTCCCAATAGACTATAATGGAAAATCTGCCAGATCTATCTGGTAGGTGGGGGGCACTGCTGTGACTGCCTGGCTGATTGAGGGTCCCCATAGACTATAATGGAAAATCTGCCAGATCTATCTGGTAGGTGGGGGGCCACTGCTGTGACTGCCTGGCTGATTGAGGGTCCCCATAGACTATAATGGAAAATCTGCCAGATCTATCTGGTAGGTGGGGGGCACTGCTGTGACTGCCTGGCTGATTTGAGGTCCCATAGACTAAAAATGGAAAATCTGCCAGATCTTATCTGGTAGGTGGGGGGCCACTGCTGTGACGCCTGGGCTGATTGAGGGTCCCCATAGACTATAATGGAAAATCTGCCAGATCTATCTGGTAGGTGGGGGGCCACTGCTGTGACCGCCTGGCAGATTGAGGGTCCCTAGATATAATGGAAATCTGCCAAAATCTACTGGTAGGTGGGGGGCCACTGTAGTGACCGCCTGGCTGATTGAGGGTCCCCATAACTATAATGGAAAATCTGCCAGATCTATCTGGTAGGTGGGGGGCCACTGCTGTATTGCCTGGTGATTGAGGGTCCCCATATACCATAATGGACAATCTGCCAGATCTATCTGGAGGTGGGGGCCACTGCTGGACTGCCTGGCTGATTGAGGGTCCCATAACTATATGGAAAATCTGCCAGATCTATCTGGTAGGTGGGGGCACTGCTGTGACCCCTGGCTGATTGAGGTCCCCATAGACTATAAGGGAAAATCTGCCAGATCTAATCTGTAGGTGGGGGGCCCATGCTGGAGGGGCAGATTGAGGGTCCCTTATAGCTAAAAATTAACATTTGCCAGATCTATCAAAATTGGGGGGGGGCCCACTGAAAATTTACATGGCAGATTAGGGCTCACCACATACCATAATGGACAATCTGCCAGATATACAGTATCAGATAGATGGGGATCACTGTGGTGACCACCTGACAGATTGAGGGTCCCCATACACTATAGTGGACCATCTGCCAGATGTATCTGAGAGGTAGGGGGGCTGCTGCTCTGCCCACCTGGCAAATTAGGGCTCCCCATATACCATAATGGACAATCTGCCAGATCTATCTGATAGGTGGGGGGCAGTGCTGTGACTGCCTGGCAGATTGAGGGTCCCAATAGACTATAATAATCATTCTGCCAGATATATTTGATAGATGGGGGCACCGCTGTGACTCCCTGGCAGATTAGGGCTCAACACATACCATAATGGACAATCTGCCCGATCTATCTGATAGGTGGGTGGCACTGCTGTGACTGCCTGGCACATTGGGGGCCCCCATACATTATAATGGACAATCTGCTAGATATTTTTGAGAGATGGGGGGCTACTGCTGTGACTGTCCGACAGATTGATGCTCTCCATAGACTATAACGGACATCTGTATCAGATATAACGGACATCTGTATCAAATAAGTGTGGGTCGCTGCTGTGTCCACCTGGCAGATTAGGGCTCCCCATATACCATAATGGACAATCTGCCAGATCTATCTATCTGGAAGGTGGGGGGCTACAACTGTGACTGCCCAACAGATTACATAGTTACATAGTACGGTTGAAAAAAGACATGTGTCCATCAAGTTCAACCAAGGGTGGGGAAAATGTGGGTGAAGGGAGGGAGACAAGGACATTAAGCCCAGCCTCACCACTGGTGAATGCCCTGAAACCCACAAGGCAAGAACCAATCTGCTCCAGTGGAGACCCCATCTCTGACCCCAGAGCCTCCACCAGCCAGGATCCAGAATTTTACATAGCTACATACGCATTAATATTCTTTAGTTCCAGGTAGGTATCTAAGCCTTTCTTGAACCCTCACCTGTTCCTGCTGTGACCAGCTCCTCAGGCGGCTATTCCACAGATTCACAGTTCTTACAGTGAAGAACGCCCTTCTCCTGTGAAGATTGAGTCCTTTTCTCTCCAGCCGGAGGGAATGTCCCCTTGTCTTTTGATGGGGCTTTACATGAAATAATTTTTCCCGATACTTTTTGTAGGGACCATTTATATATTTATAGAAATTAATCATGTCCCCCCAAACTCGTCTTGTCTCAAGACTAAATAAGTTCAATTCTACTAACCTCTCCTCATAACTAAGATACTCCATTCCCTTATAAGTTTGGTTGTTCGTCTTTGCACTTTCTCTAGCTCCATTACATCTTTTCTATAAACTGGTGCCAAGAACTGAACAGCATATTCTAAGTGAGGTCACACCAATGCTTTATACAGCGGTAGAATTACATCCTTGTCCCACAAGTCCATACCTCTTTTAACACACGCCAATATCTTACTTGCCTTAGAGGCAGCTGATTGACACTGCATGCTGTTCTGTAGTCTATGATCTACAAGAACGTCCAGATCTTTCTCAAGAAGCGATTCTCCAAGTTTTTCTCCCCCAGGACATATGATGCCTGCAGATTATTTCTACCCAGATGCAGAACCTTACATTTATCCACATTGAACCCCATTTGCCAAGTGGATGCCCAAGCACTCAGTGTGTCCAGGTCTGATTGCACATTAAAAACATCTTCCAGTGTCAAACGCCGTTGCAAAGTCTAAAAACAAAATATCCACAGCCTCCCCCGACATTGAGTATACAAGGGGCCCCCCAGGACACTATATCCACAGCCGCCCCGCTATACAGACTTCTACTCACCTCTTCATAAAAGCAGATCAGATTGGTCTGACAACTTCTGTCCTTAGTAAATCCATGCTGGCAATCACTTATAATATTGTATTCGTCCAAATATTCCTGTACATGGTCCCTTGTGAGCCCCTCAAACATTTTTCCCACATCAGATGTTAAACTTACTGGTCTATGATTACCTGGGCAAGACTTGGAGCCTTTTTTTGAAGATGGGAACTACATTTGCCTTGCGCCAGTCTCCTGGCAGTATACCAGTCACTAGAGAATCTCTAAATAGCCAGTCTCCAGATCTCAACCCCATAGAAAACCTTTGGAGGGAGTTAAAAGTCTGTGTTGCCCAGCGACAGCCCCAAAACATCACTGCTCTAGAGGAGATCTGCATGGAGGAACTGGCCAACATACCAACAACAGTGTGGGCCAACCTTGTGAAGACTTACAGAAAACGCTTGACCTCTGTCATTGCCAACAAAGGATATAGAACAAAGTGTTGAGAGGAACTTTTGTTATTGACCAAATACTTATTTTCCACCATAATTTACAAATAAATTCTTTCCAAATCAGACAATATCATCTACCTATGATGTTAATTACAGGCCTCTCTCATCATTTTAAGTGGGAAAACTTGCACAATTGGTGGCTGACTAAATACTTTTTTTCCCCACTGTATATTTGATTGGTGGGATCCACTGCTGTGCCTGACAGATGAGGGGTGCCCATACACTATAGTGGACAAATCATTCGATTTGCAGAAGAAATTGAATCCTTCTTTCCTCATTGGACCGAGCCATGGATCTGCCAGCTATCAGACATCGTAGGGAGATGCTGTTAGGGACAGTCAGGGGCACACAAGAAGACACAGATGGAGTGAGGCCCTGACGCTGGTCCCAACCCTTGTCCCTGCCTCTTGGGGATACCTGACTCCTTACTAGGTCGTCCCCAAACCTGAAGACTGAGAGCTACTCTGAGCAAAGTGAGACACAAGACGCAGACAAACAAACATAGAACAAACAGGGAGAGTCAGACAGGCCAGGTCAGCAACGAACGGTCACACAGTACAGAATCAGGTAACAGAGGAGAAACATGAATCCAAGCCAAGGTAAAAAAAATCACAGAAGAATCCAAGCAGAAAACCGGCGAACTATAGGCAGAGAGAAAACCATATAGCAGGCAAAGAAGAAGGGAAGCTGAGTCCTTATATAGGAAACAGGAGAAAGTAGAGCAGAGGTGATAGGTGAATAGAAATGTCCATCAAAAAGAAACAGGTTAACCCAACAAGTGCTGGAAGATTCCTGGCCACGGGTGTTGGCCAGGAATCAATTAAGCATACAGAGCTAAAGGACGGAGTTCACACTGGGAAAGGAATCATGGCTGAAACCGCAGCTTTGATCGCAGCGGCCGTGGCCGAGGGTCTGCCAGGCGCAATCATGACAGATGCCATAAATTTGTAGATATACCACTTTAAATTTGATTTCCCAGTACATTATACCAATGGTACCATGAAAAAGTGCAACTTTTCTCCCCAAAAAAAACAAAGCCTCCTACATCTATGTAGGCGGAAAAATAAAAAAAATGATCACTGTTGAAAGACGGGGAGAAAAGAAACAAAAACAATATATCCAAAATAGCCCTTAGGGGGTTGAAGATTATACATGATAAATTTACAGGTTATATTTCAGCCCCTCTGTTCTACCGAGTGGATGTCAGGTTCCTCACAGATCCAGACGGGGTGCATCCTGCTACCTGTCACTGAACTGACTCATCACACACAAGACACTGGCAATGTTCTTATTATAATCTCCCCTATTCTATGACTGACTCCTACTCCCATCAGCTGAGCCTCCTACTCCCAGTGTAGCTGTCAGTCTGGAATAATTAGGCACTGGGTGTTAAAGGAGCAGTCACATATCGTACTCCTGTCACATTCTCCCTCTCTTCACCTCATCAGTCTTGTCACCGCAGAGAAGCTTCAGGATATTGTAAGTTAAGTCGAGCGGCTTCACAATGACATTTTCTGGGGTCATCTATATTTCTATTTGCATTTTCTAGGTTATGTGCCAATACCTAGCGTCGTGCTTCTGATTCAGGTTACCTTGTGCAAATTTGATCTGAATTGAAGCGATTTGGAGTGGACCAGTAAAGTTTATTCTAGGTGCCCACCAGTGAAGTTGATTCTTGGGGCCCACCAGTGGAGTTGATTCTTGGTGCCACCATTGGAGTTGATTCTTGGGCCCCACCAGTGGAGTTGATTATTGGGACCCACCAGTGGAGTTCATTCTTGGGGCCCAACAGGGGAGTTGATTCTGGGAACCCCGTAGTGGTGTTGATTCATGGAGCCCACCAGTGGGGTTGATTCTTGGGACCACCAGTGAAGTTGATTCTTGGAGCCCACCAGTGGAGTTTATTCTTGAGGCCCACCAGTGGAGTTCATTCTTGGAGCCCACCAGTGGAGTTCATTCTTGGGGCCCACCAGTAAAGCTGATTCTAGGAGCCCACCAGTGGAGATGATTCTTGGGGCCCTCCAGTAAAGATGATTCTTGGGGCCCACCAATGAAGTTTATTCTTGGGGCCCACCAGTGAAGTTTATTCTTGGAGCCCACCAATGAAGTTGATTCTTGGAGGCACCAGCGAAGTTGATTCTTGGAGCCCACTAGTAAGGGTGATTCTTGGAACCTGCCAGTGAAGATGATTCTTGGAGGCCACCTGTGAAGATGATTCTTGGAGTCCACCAGTGGAGTTCATTCTTGGGGTCCACCAGTGGAATTGATTCGTGGCACCCACCAGTAGAGTTGATTCTTAGCGCCCACCAGGGGAGATGATTCTTAGGGCCCACCAGTGCAGTTGGGTTTCTAGGTTTCTATTCTTCATGGTCTCTGTTGTGATTGGTACAGTAGGTCCATTGTGATTATCTCTGTTGTGGGGAGCACAGTGGGTTCCATTGTTATGGGGCATTGTATCTGTCTCTGTTAAGGGGGCCATTGCATGGGGAATTGTGGCTGTATCTGCCACTGGATCACAGTGGGTGCCATTTTTCTGGGGAATTTTTTTGACTCCATTGTCGGGGCGCAGTGGGTGCCATTGTTATGGAGCCTTGTGGTGTTGTGGAGGCACATTGTATGTCATCGTTTTGGGGGCAATGTAATTGTTTGTGTTATGGGAGCACAGTGGGTGAGTGACTCCATTGTCGGGGTGCAGTGGGTGCCATTGTTATGGGTGCACTGTGGCTGTCTCTATGTAAGAAAAACAATATTTTTCACTAACGTCAAAACTAATATTATCACAGTGTAAAAACAGGAAATTCCTCATAGAATACATAGAGTGGAGGAGCAGGGAGTCTGCCGCTCTCTCTGGAAGGTCTAAGTCTCTGCTTTCCCCTCAGGGTTTTCTGTAAAAATACAGATACGTAAACCTTAATAATCCTTTAGACATAAATAATGCACACGAATACAGAGTCTGACAAAGCCGAATAATACGCTGGGGAGAGGAATGAAGCTGAGACGGATTGCACTGCATACAATCTGGGTATTGCTCTTTTGGGTTTCTATGTACCAACCTTAGAAGCAGACCTTGTGGCTGCTATGTGGCCCTTGAAGAGAGAGGGCCCGGCCCTTGTTTGCTGCATCTGCTTTGCTATTTGTTTGCAAATACTCTATAGTGTCATTGCTAGCAAACAAGTGTGGGGAATTAGTCCCATGGAATCATAGCAAGGTTGTAGGGGGGTAAAAAATACCAGGACAGGGTTTATAAAAAGTCTAGATCATCGGTCTCAGTATTTCCTTTCAAAAACTGGAAAAAGGAAGTCTGACCCAGCAATCAACGTATAACATATTGTAAGGTGACAGCTGGGAAGGTCCTTAATGGGGTGTACATCCCAGCGAGATTTCTGGCTTACGCCAGGAAAAGAGAGTAGGTAACATGTCACCAAGGTTACCTGGCCTTGGTGAAATAGAAGCCATGTAGTTTGTGTGGTGTTAACCTCAATAAGGGGTTAACATACGTTTTCTAGGTAGTATGGCTGCTTCAGCCAAAACCTGGGATGGCTTCTATTGGGAGTAGGCAAAGCGTTGGGTGGGTGTCTACTCCCCTTGTTCCACCTGACCAGGATTTGGGGCTAGCCGTTATAAGTCAGCTAGTCAGCTGACCAGCCCTGTCTGTCATACAGGTCAAGGAGTTTGGCCTGAGAGGTGGGACTGACTTGGAGTACCCAGGAACTCACCTAGACCGTTTGCTGGGACAAGTGTAGTGAGGGAACTGCACTGTCTAGCCAGCACTCAGCCGAGCAGGCGTTTTTTTGTTTTGTTTGTTTGTTATTCGGTTTGCATCTGGCATACGTTCTTTGTATACCTGTTGTGCCAATAAAACACGGGAGGACCCGTGCTGGAACAAGCTTCAACCTGTCTGTGTCTCTGTCTACATTGGACTGCGATCCCCAGAGCCGCATCTAAACGTGAGTGGAAGCTTACTTTATGGTGGAGGATGCAAACGGCACTTTAAAAAGACAGAGGAGCGTGGTGAAACCATGTCCTGATTAAACCTGCTACTCCCATTTGCAGGACAAAAACCGCAAAAATGGAAACGAGCTGATTAAACAGTTAATCCAGTCAAACCTCCACCTCCAACAAGTGGTTACTGCCAACGGGAAGCCAGTGCACAACAAAAACGGGTGAAATGAGGAAGCAGTAAAGGCCCAGCAGGAAACCAAATCGTCTGTGCTGCAGGTGCACCAGGACACAGCCTCAGAACAGGGCATGATGACCCAGACTCTGAAACCCTTTAAAAACCGAGAGACCAGTGGCATCTCAGGGGTTGCAGTCGGCACCCTGTCAGCATGTGCACGGGCGCTGACAAAAATGACTGCTGAGGACGACATTGAGGCCCTACCTGGTTACCTTGAGGAGGATCCCCAGAGGGGGCGCAGCTACCCCAGGATCGTGGGCTGACGTACTGGCCCCCTTCCTGACGGGAGAACCCCAGAAGGCCTACTTAGACCTGCGAGTCCAGGACCCCCAGGGTGTTTTACAAGCTGAAGGAGGAGATACTGGCCCGGCTTGGTGTTACCTTGGCGGTTTGTGTGCGGCGAGTCTTCACCTGGGAGTACGACACCAAGAAACCAGCGAGGTCCCAGATGTACGACCTATACCACCTTACCAGCAAGTGGCTACAACCGGAGGAGCTCACACCTGCCCAAGTAGTTGAACGGGTCGTATGTGATCGTTTTGTCCGTGCCTTGCCGGTGAGGATACAGCGCTGCTTGGGGTACGCTGACCCGAAAAGTGTGGACGACTTGGTGTCCATCGTGGAGAGGTTTATGGCCACTGAGGACTTCCTCCAGGACCTGCATGGCCCCGGGAACCTATAAAAACCGGCTTACGGAAAAGACTGTTCCTTTTAAATTAAGGGGGAGAGACATCATGCTATGGAGGGTGGCACGTTTCCTGAGCGTTCCGGTAAACGGATCCCAAAGTCCAAAGAAGGACCTAATTACCAGGCACGGGGCAGGTAGTCTGTTGGCATGCCCGGAACTGGGACCCTGTGGCCGCCAAGTGCCCGATGATTACCGAACCAATGGAATGTGACGTTGGGAGGCGCAGGTCTTATTTTGCCAGGCCTGTATATGCTGCCCAAAAATAAACTATGAGCGAGCATCAAGTGTGTCCAGTCCGGGTAGGAGGCCGTTCTGTGATGGACTTTATGGACTCTGGGAGTCTGGTGAAATTAGTCCGTGCCAGTTTAGTGGATCCTGGTAAACTCCAGACCCGTTGCCTGGGGGTGGTCTGTATACATGGGGACACTAAAGACTATCCCACCGCCGGGAGTCACCGTAGAGACTCCCTATGGGTCCCTTAATTTATGAAGTCGGTGTTGTAAAGGACTTAATGCACCATGTGATATTAGGCCGGGATTTTCCCTTATTTTGGAATATTGGGGAGAAATAGAGACGTGTTTTCGGACTTACCAGGTAGAACGCAGGTCATAAAGCATGACATAGTGACGGAACCGGGTCAAAAAGTAAGGTTGAGGCCTATCGTGTGCCGAGGCCCAGAGACAGGCCATCTCGGAGGAGGTGGAAAAAATGTTGTCACTGGGGGTTATAGAAAAGTCACAGAGTGGTTAGTCCAGCCCCATAGTCTTCATTCCAAAACCCGATGGTAGCCTAAGGTTCTGTATAATGACTTTAGGAAGCTAAATGGGGATGTCCAAATTTGATGCATATCCGATGCCAAGAGTGGATGAGCTCATAGAAAAGGTTAAAGGGCCCGCCAGATACATCACCACTCTGGACCTAACTAAGGGCTATTGGCAGGTGCCCACTTAAAAAAGCAAACCAGGGAGAAAACCGCGTTTTCTACACCCGACGCTCATTTTCAATATTGTGGTGCCTGCCCTTTGGCCTCCACGGTACCCCGGCCACATTCCAGAGGTTGTGGATATTGTCCAAAGGCCACATAGAAAAACGCAGCTGCATATTTAGATGATGTAGTTATTTTCAGCTTAGACTGGAATTCCCACCTGGCTAAGGTTCAAGTGGTCCCGGATTCCATTCGGGAGGCAGGTCTCACCCCAAACCCCAAGAAATGCGCCATAGGCCTTGAGGAGGCTCGATATCTGGGGTACAACATTGGTCGGGGAGTCATTAAACCCCAACTAGACAAAATCGAGGCTATTAAAAATTGCACATGACTCTCCATACTGTTCTATGGGAGTTCTGAGAAAAACCCGAAAAATTTCGTCCCCCCCGTAAAGGGAACTTCCATAAACAGAATGGGGAACAAAAGTGCTTTCCCCCGTACTGGGAAATCCCTTAGAACAGAAAAAGGGGAAAAACTGTGCTCCCCTGTAAATGGGGAAAATTTTCCAAAAACAGAAAAGGGGGAAAAAACTGGGGCTCCCCTTTTTGGGAACCCCATCAACCCAAAAGGAGAAAAACCGGGCCCCCCCCTGTACTGGGGAACCCCCCAAAAGAACAGAATGGAAAACCAGCGCTTTCCCCCGTACGGGAAATCCCATAGAGGAGAAAAGGAAACACAGCGCTCCCCCGTTCGGGAACCCCCCCTTGAACCCAAAAAGGAGAACACTGTGTGCCTGAAATTTGGGGAAAAACCCCTAAAAACAGAATTTGGAGAAAACAGCGCCCCCGACAGGGAACCCCTTTCCCAAAACAGAATGGAAAACACAGCGCTCCCCTGTTCTGGGAAATCCCAAAGGGGAAAAAAAGAACACGGGGCCCCCCCTGTACCCGGGAAATCCATAGAGGAGAATGGAGAAAAAAAGCCCCTTCCCCCGTACTGGGGAACCCCCCATTTGAACAAATGGAGGAAACAAATGCCCCCCTGTACTGGGGGAACCCCCCTAGAAAAAAATTTGGGGAAAAACAGGGGGCTCCCCCGTAATGGGAACCTCCCAATTTGAACAGAATGGAGAACACAGCGCTCCCCTGGGACTGGGAACTCCCATAGAAAAAAAATGGGGGAAAACACAGCGCTCCCCCGTACGGGAAAATCCCAAAAGAACAAATGGAGAACACAGCGTTCCCCCTTTTCTGGGAACTCCCATAGAACAGAATGGGAAAAAAACAAGGGGTTCCCCTTTACTGGGAAATCCCATAGAACAAATTTGGGAGAAACAAACGGGTTTTCCCCCGTACTGGGGAACCCCCCCCAAAGAACAGAATGGGGGAACACAGCGCTCCCCCTTTTCGGGGGAAATCCCATAGAAAAAGAATGGGGAAACACAGCACTCCCCCGCACTGGGAAAAATCCCAAAGAACAAAAAGGAGGAAACAAACGCTCCTCGTACTGGAAACTTTCCATAAGGGGCCAAATTTGGGGAACACAAACGCTCCCCTGTACCGGGGAAATTCCCTAGACCAGATTGGAGAACACAGTGCTCCCCCCCGTTTCCCGGGAATCCCATAAAAACAGAATGGAGAGCACAAATGCCCCCTGTACGGGAACCCCCAATTTGAACGAAAAGGAGAGACAGTGCTCCCCCGTACTGGGGAACCCCTTTATAGGAAAAGAATGGGGAAACCAAACCTCCCCGTACGGGAACCCCCCTAGAACAGAAAAAGGGGAAAAACAGTGCCCCCTGGGATTTGGAAATTTCCCCTAGAAAAAAAATGGAGATCGTAAAGCAAGTGTGACCGACTCGTTTAAAATTCCACAATGTCCAACACATGCATGGTGGGAACGTCCCTTTAAACCAATGATTTTGGGCCCTGAGCTTTCCCCCTGGTCTATGGGGTTTGGAAAAAATTTGCTCCCCAATTTATCTCTGAGTCTGGAAGAAAAAGTTTTTTCTACGCTTTGTAAATACGAAGACAAAGAAAATAAAAAACCCCCCATAACTCTTACCTGGGTAATTTCCTTATCAATTGAGGAAAGATGCATATATTTATAGAATGTCAGGTCACATACTCCCTTCCATATGAGGTGCCGGCTGACCAAAGTGGGAGGCATGTAAACCCACACTTAAAATACACATTTTTATGAGAGGCAAAAAGAAAAAAAAAATCATGCAAGATAATATCTTGAACTAAAATGGTTTTCTCACCACATTAATTGGCTTTAAACATGGGGGAAAACGGTAAATGCGCTTTTACCAAAAAACATTGGGGTTTTCCCTTCAGAAAAGCTGTGTACAACAGGCTTCCCTAGGTATGACTACCTTCTGCTCTAATGGCCGGGGGGGGAAAAACACTCTTTTGGGGTCTTATTACCAGAAGAGAAAATTGTTTATGTTTCTTACTGACAACCGTTAACCCTCTAACTGGCTTAGTTAAGAAAGTTACGTGCTGGTTCTAGGCTGTAGAACCACCCACAGCCTGAACAGGAAGTGGGAACCCGAAGCTATAGAATCAACCACACCTTTAAACGGGAAGGGGAAGCCTGAAGCTTGAACTGCCCACAGCCTAAACAGGAAGGGGAAAAGCCTGAAGCTATAAACCACCACAGCCTAAACAGGAAGTGGGAGCCAAAGCTGAAAGAACCACCCGACCCCTGAACAGGAAGTGGGAGCCTGAAGTGAAAGAACCACTGAGCCTAAAACGGGAAGGGGGACCGAAGCTGTAGAAAGCCCAACCCTGAAAAGGAATGGGAGTCTAAAGCGAAAAACCCGCCCACACCGAACAGGAAGTTGAACCTAAAGTGTAAACCACCACATCCGAACAGGAATGGAACCTAAAAGCTTAGAACTGCCACAAGCCAACAGGAAGGGGGATCCTGAAGCTGTAAAACTGCCCACACCCTAAACAGAAGTGGGAGCCAAAAGCTGTAGAACTGCCCACACCTAAAAGAATGGGACCTAATTAGAACCCCCACACCTAAACGGAAGTGGGAGCCTAAAGCTGTAAACTGCCCACAGCCTACAAAAAGGGGAGCATGAAGCTATAGAACACCCCACAGCCTTAATAAAAATGGAATATGAACGTAAAAACCCCCATAGCCTGAACAGAAGTGGAACCTAAAAGCATAGAACCACCCCATAGCCTGAACGGGAAAGGGGAAACCCCTAAGTGAAACCCCGTAGCCTGAACAGGAAGGGGGACCTGAAGCTGAGAACCACCCACACCTGAACGGGAATTGGTACCTTAAGCGTAAAAAATCCTGCGACAGGAAGGGGGATCCTGAAGCGGCTGTAAAAAGCCGGTTTTGTGAAACAGCCACAGGAAAAAAAATTTTTAAAAATTTTTGTTTTTTTAAAAGAATTTTTCCATAAAATTTTTCAGAATTGAAAGTTTTAAAAAGGCCAAGAATCGCCCATAAGTTATATTCTTAGTACATTCCAACCACCAAGTAATAAACCTTCCACATGACAATAAATGTTTCTTCTCTTTGGTTTTCCAAATCTGCTCTTATTTTAATTGGGGGCAGGAAGCCATTATAGAGGATATAAAGAGCTGTCTATTTTACTGGCAACAAGAAACAGGTTCACGACTGTACGGGGGTTCCCCAAGAAGTAACAAGACATCAAACCCACCCTTTTTATTGGCTTCACCACAAAGCGGATCGGAGGGCAATAACCCCCGCCAAGAAGTGGGAACCCCCCCCATAGACTTACTAGAAAAATTCCGCCCATAGTCTAAACCCGCAGGTTTTTTCTACTGGGCAGATTTTCACACCGTTGCCGTTACGAAAAACTCGGAACATGCACAATCTTCCTTGCGGTTTTTGGGCGGAAGATGTGCTACTTAATGGTTAAGGGGGACGGGCGAATCCGCCAACCACGGACAGAACCGCCCCCCCAAAAACCATTTAAAAGACGCTAAAAAGCCCAAATCTTTTAAAAAAAATCCACCGGATCTACAACTGCTGTGTGGCCATAGCCTAAGTCTCTCCCTATAGCATTCCTCACTCTAAGGGTATGTTCACACGACGTTTTTCCAGATCCGTTTTTTGATCCGTTTTTTTTGGACCCAAAAGGGTCCAAAAAAAGTATCCCCAAAATGTGCAGTTTATTACATGGTTTCAAAATTTAAAAAACGCATCTCCTTCAGACGTGATCGCATGAGTTTTACTTGGTCTTTTCAATTGCTTTTCCCGGGTCCGTTTTTTTAAAATTGACAGTCAAATCTACTTGCGTTTTTTGCAAGGGAAATCCCCAAGGAAAAAAAGGGGTGCGCTTTTGGAGCTAGTCCCCCATTTTTGGATGTGAAAAGCCATCGAAAAACCATTGGATTAAAATTTGAAGGTAAACCTAAATGGTCCCTAGAGGGTTTATTTTTATCTAAAGAGCTGTTTAACTTTTGTAAACCAAAGACCTACATTAGAAAACCATTATGGGGAGCCTGCGTTTTACATGTGTTCGAGGAAGCCTAATAGAGGGGGGCAAAAAAGAGCATTTTACTGGTTTCAGAGGAACCAATAGAGGCCTATAACAGAATTTTACATGTGTTTCAGGAAAGCCTAATTGAGGGGGCTATAACACATTTTACAAGGGTTTTAAAAAAGCCTAATAGGGGGGCTTAACTGCAATTTTTGTGTTTCAGAGGAAGCCTAATAGAACCGGCGCTATAACGGGATTTACATGGTTTTTTTCTTATAAATCACTTTTTAAAATGTTAAAAATTGAAAGCAGTTTTTAGTAATAGAATTTGGGGTGTTTAAAGAAAATGGCAATTTTTTTTTTTTTTTTTTTTTTTTAATAAATTTATTAATGTTTTAGATAAATAGTTTATTATAGAATGTTGAGTGGTATCAGTATAATACAAAAAAACTGCTTTTATAGCATTCAATACATATCAAAAGTGATTTATAAGATTAAACACATGTAAAATGCTGGTAGCGACATCTATTTGGGCTTCCTCTGAAACACATGTAAAATGCAGTTTTAGCACCCTCTATTAGGCTTTCTCTTACACTACTGCTTAACCACTTTCCACTCTAAGTGAAAATGTAAGTCATTAGGTTACTAAAGTCCAGACAGTTCTTCTAGATCAAATGAGACCTCTAGGGGCCAATTTATTATATTACACTAAATATTCTACCTTTTCAAACTACAACCTCTGTGGATGTTATCATTTGTGAGTAGTCTCAAGTTCTTTGCCTGCATTTTATCTAGTGTATACTCTGTATATACTCGAGTATAAGCCGACCCGAGTATAAGCCGAGGCACCTACTTTTGCCCCAAAAAACGGGATAACTTATTGACTCGAGTATAAGCCTAGGGTAGGAAATGCAGCGGCTACTGGTAAATTTTAAAAATAAAAATGGATACCAATAAACTTACATAGGCAGTTTAATGTCCCCCATAGGCAATTATAGGCGGATATATGGCCCTATATGCAGGTATAGGCAGGTATATGTCCCAAATGGCACGTATTTGGCCCCATACGCAGGTAATAGGCAGGTATATGGCCCCATAGGCAGGTAATAGGCAGGTATATGGCCCCATAGGCAGGTATAGGGAAGGCTGTAGGCAGGGTATAGGCAGGTATAGGGCAGGCTGTAGGTAGGTATAGGGCAGGTATAGGGCCGGCTGTAGGCAGGTATAGGCAGCTGTAGGCAGGTATAGGGCAGGTATAGGGCCGGCTGTAGGCAGGTATAGAGCCAGCTGTAGGCAGGTCTAGGGCCAGCTGTAAGCAGGTATCGGGCCGGCTGTCGGCAGGTATAGGGCTGGTATCGGCAGCTGTAGGCAGGTATAGGGCCGGCTGTAGGCAGCTGTAGGCAGATATAGGGCCGGCCGTAGGCAGGTATAGGGCAGCTGTAGGCAGGTATAGGGCCAGCTGTAGGCAGGAATAGGGCAGGTATAAGGCAGCTGTAGGCAGCTATAGGGCCGGCTGTAGGCAGGTATACGGCAGCTGTGGGCGGGTATAGGCCCGGCGGTAGGCAGGTCTGGGCAGCTGTCGGCAGGAATAGGCAGCTGTAGGCAGGCATAGGCAGTTTAAAAAAATAAAAAAAAAATCACTTACCTGGCTCCCCGCTGCTCCGTCTCCCTCGCCGCTCCGTCTCCTCGCTGTCCGGCGTCCCGCGCACTGTCCTGCATCTTCTCGGCACAGGCGGGTGACGTCATCAGGCCGCGCACGCAGCGTGATGACACACGCTGTCTGTGCCGCAAACTGCGGGCGGCCGCAGACGCCCGGAGTCCACTGCGGAGCACGGAGCGCTCACTCTGTGCTCCGCAGTGGTATCCCTTCACCTATATGCGCTCCGGTGGAGTCGCATATAGGTGAAGGAATCGCGGACAGTACCGGGCCAGCGCAGCGCCCGGACACTGTGCGCTGTACTCGGCCTTCAGTTTATATGCGCTCCCTGAGGAGCCGCATATAGCTGAAGCCGTCCTGGGCGGCACTCGGGCCATCGCAGCGCCCGAGCGCCGAGAGTGACTCGAGTATAAGCCGAGGTAGAGTTTTTCAGCTCATTTTTTGGGCTGAAAAACTCGGCTTATACTCGAGTATATGCGGTATATTGAAAAACGGATCCGAAAAACGCATCCAAAAAACGCGTGCCAAACGCATCCAAAAAGGCATCTGCAGCTGCGTTTTTGGATACGTCTTTTGGATGCAGTTTGGATGCAGTTTCTCTTCTGGTAAAAAACGGATCCAAAACGTTGTGTGAACATACCCAAGGCTCAGTCTACTGAGATGTCTCACGGGTCACAGATTTCTCAGATGTCACACTTTTGCCTCCTCAGGTCTCCGCTGTCTTACCAGCTCCTTACAGTCTCTGACAAGCATTTTGTACTATTGCTGCCTTTGTTGTCTCCGAGGGGTCTCTCAGGGGTAACTCTCCACTACCCAAGCAGTGGTCTACAGGTCAGGGCTAGTTTTTGCAGCCACAGCTCTCTCTTTGATCATTCTTGGCTGAGCACCAGGCTTGTCTGTCCTCGTCTTAATATGCTAGTGTTCGCTGGTTATATAGGTTGGAACAAGATTGTCTCACTTTCTGCAACACACTGCATGACCCAACATGTTACATAGGTGGGAAACTCCTGTTTTATGTGGAGCAAGCCCTTGCTCACAACATAGTCACAGAGTCTCCCAGTCAACATTCAAACTTGCCCATTGGGGCAAGCTAGCTACCACTTGACTACTTATAGCCACTATGGTGAGTAAGGTTGGCCTTTTCTTTTTCCATGTTGCCAATCGCATCAAAATGGCAAAACCACAATACAATAACATATCACAATGGTACCAGGGGGTGGTGGCTACTTTTTCAACTTTAAAGAGAACCTGTCACATAGGTTGTGCCCCCCTTGCTGAGGGCAGCACAAGCCAGTGTCAGACCTGCTGTTCCCAGCGCTGTGTCCCTTATTCTGTAAGATGCTGGAGTTTTAGAGCATTTACCCCTCAAATCTTATTCATGAGTAGGTGTTAGCCCCGCCCACCAAAGGCTAGCCCCACCCACTGACATGTTTCTACCTATTCAAAGTAATAGGTTTATGAGTTGAGGTGGGCGGGACTAGCCTGAGGTGGGCAGGGTTTGAAAAAAAATTACTCTTTGAGTGACTCTTCGAATGACTCTTCTGGCTGAAAACTGCAGATTTGAGCATTAAATACACAAAAAACTCCAGCATCTTACAGAATAAGGGACACAGCACTGGAAACAGCAGATCTGACACTGGCTTGTGCTGCCCTCAGCAAGGGGGGCATAAACTATTCTCCTGGTCATGTCACAGTTGGGCTCATGCACCGTTTATACGTTCTCTCCTTGTCTTAGTTTCGGGCTTTAGTGGCTTTGTGGCTATATATTGTGGGGAGCCCAGTGGGTCTCGTCAGACACCAGGACTTGGAGCTTATGGCTACTTCTGCATCCTATATAACTGCTCCTGGTCATTTCACAATGGGGTTCTTGCACATCTCTCAGCTTAGGCCCAGCTCACGTGTCTTCAGTGCTAACGTACTTGTTTCACAACGGACACCAACAACGTCAAACAGACCCCCATTGACTACAGTAGGTGCGTCGGGATTCCACCATGTTGTCCATTGTTGTGATAGAAAAAAAGCAACTTGCTGCACTATTTTTTAAGTCTTTCCCAACCTCTGACACAGATGTGAACCGGGTCTAACTCTGTTTCACACTCCTTGTCTTAGTTTTGGGGGCATTGTGGCTATCTGTTGTGGGGAGCACAGTGCGTCCCCACAGGCAACAGGACCTGGGGGGTGAAGGCTTCTTCTGCACCCCAGATAACTATCATCTTGCTCATGTTACAGTAGGGTTTTTGAAAAGTTCACAACTTCCTGCATTTCACCCCTCTTGTCTTAGTTTTGGGCTTTAGGTCCCATCAGGCAACAGGGCCTAAGGGTGATGGCTACTTCTGTGACTATGCTTCTGCTAATGTCACAGTGTGGTCTTTATACCATCCCTACCTTCCCCTGTTTCACCCTCCTTGGCTTTTGGGGGCATTGTGGCTATCTGTTGTGGGTGCATAGTAGGTCCCCTCAGGCACCAGGGCTTTTTCTGCACCCCCGATCATTATTCTCCTGGTTAATTCACAGTGGAGTTTCTGCACAGTTCACAACTTACCCCTTTTCACTCTCCTTGTCTTAGTTTTGGGCTTTAATTCACCTTAGGCACCAGGACTTGGAGGTAATGGCTACTTTTGCACCTCAAAAAACTATATTCCTGCTCACATCACAGTAGGATTCTTACGCCATTCAAAACCTACCTTGTCTCACCCCCCTTGTCTTATATTTTGGCTTTGGGGGTATTGTGGCTGTTGGGGGTGCATAGTAGGTCCTCTCCGGCACTAGATCCTAGGGCTGATGGCTTCTTCTGCACCTCAAAAACTTATGCTCTTTGTTCATGACATGTGGGATTTTTGCACCATTTACAGCCTATGTTATTTGACCCTCATTGTCTTGTTTATGGGCTTTGGAGCAATTTTGGCTATCTGTAGTGGGAAGCACAAGAGGTCCCATCAGGCAACAAGACCTGGAGGTGATGGCTTCTTCTGTACCCACAATAATTATCATCCTGCTGATGTCACATTGGGGTTTTTGCACAGTTCACAGCTTACCCCTATTTTACCCTCCTTGTCTTTATTTCAGGCTTTAGGCTCCCTTTAGGCACCAGAATGTAAGGTGATGGCTACTTTCACACACCAAATAACTATTCTCCTACTCATGTCACAGTGAGGTTCTTGCACAGTTCTTAGCTTACCCTATTTAGCCCTCCTTATCCTAGTTATGTGCTTTATGGGCATTGTGGCTATATGTTATAGAGAGCACAAATGCCTCACCTCAGGCACCAGGACCTGAAGGTAATGACTACTTTTGCACCCCAAATAACTATGCGCCTGTTCACATCACAGGAGGGTTCTTGCACCATTTACACCCTATCCCGTTTTACCCTCGTTGTCTCAGATTTTGGTGTTGGGAACATTGTGGCTGTTGTGGGGTGCATTTTAGGTCCCCTCTCGCACTAGAACCTAGGGATGATGGCTTCTTCTGCAACTCAAATTATTCTCTTTGTTCATGTCATAGTGATGATCTAGCACCATTTACAGTTGACCCAATTTCACCCTTCTTGTCTTAGTTTTTTTAGTGCCTTAAGCAGTTCTACAGCTTCAGGCTCCCACTTCCTGTTCAGTCTATGGGTGGTTCTTAGTTTTTGTCTTTGGGGGCATTGTGGCTATCTGTTGTGGGAAGCCTAGTAGGTCTCCTCAGGCACCAGGTTATCGCTACTTCTACTACTCAAATAATTATTCTCCTGCTCTGATCACAGTGGGGCCTTGCACAGCTCACCCTCTTTGTCTTAGTTTTGAGCTTTACTTCCTCTTAGACTCCAGGACCTGGGAGCAATGGCTTCTTCTGCATCTCAAATAACTCTGCTTCTGCTCACATCACAGTAGGGTTCTTGCACAACCTACTCCGTTGCACCCTCCTTGGTTTGAACTTTAGGACCATTGTGGCTATCTTTTGAGGGGCGCACAGTGGATCCCCTCATGAACCCCGGACTAAGGGTGATGGGGTATTCTGCACCA
>JAODAL010022647.1:0-64258 GCA_025379985.1 Phyllomedusa bahiana
AAGCCAACACTATGATTCAGGGCTGTGGTGAAATCATTTAAAATTAACCTGGTCCATTACCAGTGATTTCAGTGCATAGCCTGGTGCCAACTACTAGTGATACAGGGCATAGCCTGGTGCCAACTACTAGTGATACAGTGCATAGCCTGGTGCCAACTACTAGTGTTACAGTGCATAGCCTGGTGCCAACTGCCAGTGTTACAATGATTAACCTGGTGCCAACTACTAGTGATACAGTGCATAGCCTGGTGCCAACTACTAGTGATACATGGGACAGCCGGTGCCAAAATCCAGTGTTTCATGATTAACCTGGGTGCCAACTAACTAGTGATACAGGCATAGCCTGGTGAACTATTAGTGATACAGGATAGCCTGGTGCCAACTCATTGTTACAATGAAACCTGGTGCCATCTACTAGTGATTCAGTGCATAGCCTGGTGCCAACTAATAGTGTTACAATGATTAACCTGGTGCCCACAAACATGTAGCCAAATTTAGTGATACAGTGCATAGCCTGGTGCCAACTGCCAGTGTTACAATGATTAACCTGGTGCCAACTACTAGTGATACAGTGCATAGCCTGGTGCCAACTGCCAGTGTTACAATGATTAACCTGGTGCCAACTACTAGTGATACAGTGCATAAACCTTGTGAAAATTTTAACTGGGAAATACAGTGCAGTAGCCTGGTGAAACTATAGTGTTACAGTCTTTGCTTGGTGCCAACTGCCAGTGATACAATGATTACCCTGGTGCCCACTACTAGTGAAACAGTGCATAGCCTCATGCCAGCACCTAATGATACAGTGCATAGCCCTGGAGCCAGAATGCTAATTGTACCCGTTTTTTTTATTTTTAAAAGCCTGGTTCCCGTTCAAAATGATACAGTTCATAGCCTAGGGCCAGTCATGCAGGTCTTAGCCTGGTGCCAGTGATGCAGGTCTTAGCCTGGTGCCAGTGATACAGGTCTTACCCTGGTGCCAGTGATGCAGGTCTTAGCCTGGTGCGATTGATCCAGCACTTACCCTGGTGCCAGTGATGCAGGTCTTAGTCTGGTGCCAGTGATGCAGGTCTTAGCCTGGTGCCAGTGATGCACATCTTAGCCTGGTGCCAGTGATGCAGGTCTTAGCCTGTTGCCAGTGATGCAGTCTTAGCCTGGTGCCAGTGAGTGTGCAGGTCTTAGCCTGGTGCCAGTGTTGCAGGTCTTAGTCCTGGTGCCAGTGATGCACGTCAGCCTGGTGCCAGTGATGCAGGTCTAAGCCTGGTGCCAGTGATGCAGGTCTTAGCCTGGTGCCAGTGATGCAGGTCTTAGCCTGGTGCGGATGATGCAGGTCTGAGCCTGGTGCCAGTGATGCAGGTCTTAGCCTGGTGCAAGTGATGCAGGTCTTAGCCTGGTGCCAGTGATGCAGGTCTTAGCCTTTTGCCAGTGATTCAGGTCTTAGCCTGGTGCCAGTGATGCAGGTCTTAGCCTGGTGCCAGTGATGCAGGTCTTAGACTTTTGCCAGTGATGCAGGTCTTAGCCTGGTGCCAGTGCTGCAGGTCTTAGACTTTTGCCAGTGATGCAGGTCTCAGCCTGGTGCCAGTGATGCAGGTCTTAGCCTGGTGCCAGTGATGCAGGTCTCAGCCTGGTGCCAGTGATGCAGGTCTTAGTCTGGTGCCAGTGATGCAGGTCTCAGCCTGGTGCCAGTGATGCAAGTCTCAGCCTGGTGCCAGTGATGCAGGTCTTAGCCTGGTGCCAGTGATGCAGGTCTCAGCCTGGTGCCAGTGATGCAGGTCTTAGCCTGGTGCCAGTGATGAAGGTTTAGCCTGTGCAGTGATGCGGTCTCAGCTGGTGCCAGTGATGCAAGTCTCAGCCTGGTGCCAGTGATGCCAGTCTTAGCCTGGTGCCAGTAATGCAGGTCCGTAGCAGGTGTCATGTGGGGATGCAGGTTCACTTGGTGCCAGTGATGCAGTCTACTGGTGCCAGTGATGCAGGTCTCAGCCTGGTGCCAGTGATGCAGGTCTTAGCCTGGGGCCAGTGATGCAGGTCTCTAGCCTGGTGCCAGTTGAATGCAGGTCTCAGCCTGGTGCCAGTGATGCAAGTTTTTAGCCTGGTGCCAGTGATGCAGTCTAGCCTGGTGCCATGATGCAGGTTCTTAGCCTGGTGCCAGTGATGCAGGTCTCAGCCTGGTGCCAGTGATGCATGTCTTAGCCTTGTGCCAGTGATGCAGGTCTTAGTCTGGTGCCAGTGATGCAGGTCTTAGCCTGGTGCCAGTGATGCAGGTCTTAGCCTTGTGCCAGTGATGCAGGTCTTAGCCTGGTGCCAGTGATGCAGGTCTGAGTCTGGTGCCAGTGATGCAGGTCTTAGCCTGGTGCCAGTGATTCAGGTCTTAGCCTGGTGCCAGTGATGCAGGTCTTAGCCTGGTGCCAGTGATGCAGGTCTTAGCCTGGTGCGAGTGATGCAGGTCTTAGCCTGGTGCAAGTGATGCAGGTCTTAGCCTGGTGCCAGTGATACAGGTCTTAGACTGGTGCCAGTGATGCAAGTCTTAGCCTGGTGCCAGTGATGCAGTTCTCAGCCTGGTGCCAGTGTTGCAGGTCTTAGCCTGGTGCCAGTGATGCAGGTCTCAGCCTGGTGCCAGTGATGCAGTCTCAGCCTGGTGCAGTGATGCAGGGCAGCCTGGTGCCCTGCAGTCTTACTGGTGCCAGTGATGCAGGTCTCAGCCTTGTGCCAGTGATGCAGGTTTCAGCCTGGTGCCAGTCATGCAGGTCTTAGCCTGGTGCCAGTGATGCAGGTCTTAGACTTTTGCCAGTGATACAGGTCTTAGCCTGGTGCCAGTGATGCAGGTCTTAGTCTGGTGCCAGTGATGCAGGTCTTAGCCTGGTGCCAGTGATGCAGGTCTTAGCCTGGTGCCAGTGATGCAGGTCTTAGCCTGGTGCCAGTGATGCAGGTCTTAGCCTGGTGCCAGTGATGCAGGTCTTAGCCTGGTGCTGATGATGCAGGTCTTAGCCTGGTGCCAGTGATGCAGGTCTTAGTCTGGTGCCAGTGATGCAGGTCATAGCCTTGTGCCAGTGTGAGTAGCATGGTTTCCCAGGTTGCTTTAGCCTGTGCTATGATGCAAAGTCTAGCCTGGTGCCAGTGATGCAGGTCTTAGCCTGGTGCCAGTGATGCAGGTCTTAGCCTGGTGCCAGTGATGCAGGTCTTAGCCTGGTGCCAGTGATGCAGGTCTTAGCCTGGTGCCAGTGATGCAGGTCTTAGTCTGGTGCCAGTGATGCAGGTCTTAGCCTGGTGCCAGTGATGCAGGTCTTAGTCTGGTGCCACTGATACAGGTCTTCGCCTGGTGCCAGTGTTGCAGGTCTTAGCCTGGTGCCAGTGATGCAGGTCTTAGCCTGGTGATGATGATTCAGGTCTTAGCCTGGTGCCAGTGATGCAGGTCTTAGCCTGGTGCCAGTGATGCAGGTCTTAGTTTGGTGCCAGTGATGCAGGTCTGAGTCTGGTGCCAGTGATGCAGGTCTTAGCCTGGTGCCAGTGATGCAGGTCTTAGTCTGGTGCCAGTGATGCAGGTCTTAGCCTGGTGCCAGTGATGCACGTCTTAGACTGGTGCCAGTGATGCAGGTCTGAGCCTGGTGCCAGTGATGCAGGTCTTAGTCTGGTGCCAGTGATGCAGGTCTTAGCCTGGTGCCAGTGATGCAGGTCTTAGCCTGGTGCCAGTGATGCAGGTCTTAGCCTGGTGCCCTGATGATTAGGCAGGTCTGAGCCTGGTGCCAGTGATACAGGTTTCCGCCTGGTGCCAGTGATGCAAGTCTTAGCCTGGTGCCAGTGATGCAGGTCTTAGCCTGGTGCCAGTGATGCAGGTCTCAGCCTGGTGCAAGTGATGCAGGTCTCAGCCTGGTGCCAGTGATGCAGGTCTCAGCCTGGTGCCAGTGATGCAGGTCTCAGCCTGGTGCCAGTCATGCAGGTCTAAGCCTGGTGCAAGTGGTGCAGGTCTAGCCTGGTGCCAGTGATGCAGGTCTCAGCCTGGTGCCAGTGGTGCAGGTCTTAGCCTGGTGCCAGTGATGCAGGTCTTCAGCCTGTTGCAGTGATGCAGGTCTTAGTCCTGGTGCCAGTGATGCAGGTCTCAGCCTGGTGCCAGTGATGACAGTCTCAGCCTGATGCCAGTGATGCAGGTCTTAGCCTGGTGCCAGTGAGTCAGGTCTTAGCCTGGTGCATGTATGCAGGTCTTAGCCTGGTGCAAGTGATGCAGGTCTTTAGCCTTGGTGCCAGTGATGCAGGTCTTAGCCTGGTGCAGTGATGCAGGTCTGAGCATTGTGCCAGTGTTGCAGGTCTTAGCCTGGTGCCGGTGATGCAGGTCTTAGCCTGGTTGCCAGTGATGCAGGTCTTAGCCTGGTGCCAGTGATGCAGGTCTTAGCTGTGCCAGTGATGCAGGTCTAGCCAGTGCGATGATCAGGTCTAGCCTGGTGCCAGTGATGCAGGTCTAGCCTGGTGCCAGTGATGCAGGTCTTAGCCTGGTGCCAGTGATGCAGGTCTTAGCTGGTGCCAGTGATGCAGGTCTTAGCCTTGGGGCCAAATGATGCACGTCTTAGCCTGGTGCAAGTGATGCAGGTCTCAGCCTGGTGCCAGTGATGCAGGTCTTAGCCTGGTGCCAGTGATGCAGGTCTTAGTCTGGTGCCAGTGATACAGGTCTTAGCCTGGTGCCAGTGATGCAGGTCTTAGCCTGGTGCCAGTGGTGCAGGTCTCAGCCTGTTGCCAGTGATGCAGGTCTAGTCCTGGTGCCAGTGATGCAGGTCTTCAGCCTGGTGCCATGATGCAGGTCTTAGCCTGGTGCCAGTGATGCAGGTCTTAGCCTTGTGCCAGTGATGCAGGTCTTAGTCTGGTGCAAGTGATGCAGGTCTCAGCCTGGTGCTGATCATGCAGGTCTTAGCCTGGTGCCAGTGATGCAGGTCTAGCCCGGTGCCAGTGGTGCAGGTCTTAGCCTGGTGCCAGTGATGCAGGTCTTAGCCTGGTGCCAGTGATGCAGGTCTCAGCCTGGTGCCAGTGATGCAGGTCTTAGCCTGGTGCCAGTGATGCAGGTCTCAGCCTGGTGCCAGTGATGCAGGTCTAAGCCTGGTGCCAGTGATGCAGGTCTCAGACTGGTGCCAGTGATTCAGGACTCAGCCTGGTGCCAGTGATGCAGGTCTTAGCCTGGTGCCAGTGATGCAGGTCTTAGCCTTCGGTGCGGTCCAAGTGGGGCCAGTGTCAGGTCTAGCCTGGTGCCAGTGATTTCAGGTCTCAGCCTGGTGCCAGTGATGCAGGTCTAAGCCTGGTGCCAGTGATGCAGGTCTTAGCCTGGTGCCAGTGATGCAGGTCTTAGCCTGGTGCCAGTGTTGCAGGTCTAGCCTGGTGCCAGTGGGTGCAGGTCTAGCTGGTGCCAGTGATGCAGGTCTTAGCCTTGTGCCAGTGATGCAGGTCTTAGTCTGGTGCAAGTGATGCAGGTCTAAGCCTGGTGCCAGTGATGCAGGTCTCAGCCTGGTGCCAGTGATGCAGGTCTAAGCCTGGTGCCAGTGATGCAGGTCTTAGCCTGGTGCCAGTGATGCAAGTCTTAGCCTGGTGCCAGTGATGCAGGTCGTAGTCTGGTGCCGGTGATGCAGGTCTTAGTCTGGTGCCAGTGATGCAGGTCTTAGCCTGGTGCCAGTGATGTAGGTCTCGGCCTGGTGCCAGTCATGCAGGTCTCAGCCTGGTGCTGGTGATGCAGGTCTCAGCCTTGTGCCAAGTGATGCAGGTCTCAGCCTGATGCCAGTGATGCAGTCTTAGCCTGGTGCAGTGATGCAGGTCTTAGCCTGGTGAGTGATGAAGGTCTTAGCCTGGTGCCAGTGATGCAGGTCTTAGCCTGGTGCCAGTGATGCAGTTCTTAGCCTGGTGACCAGTGATGCAGGTCTCAGCCTGGTGCCAGTGATGCAAGGTCTTACCTTTGCCAGTGATGCAGGTCTTAGCTGGTCCAGTGATGCAGGTCCCTTAGCCTGGTGCGATGAGCAGGTCTTAGCCTGGTGCCAGTGATGCAAGGTCTTAGCCTGTGTCCAGTGATGCAGGTCTTAGCCTGTGCCAGTGATGCAGGTCTTAGCCTCGGTGCCAGTGATGCAGGTCTTAGCCTGGTGCGAGATGCAGTCTTAGCCTTGGGGCCAGTTGATGCAGTCTTAAGTCCTGGTGCCAGTGATGCAGGTCTTAGCCTGGTGCCAGTGATGCAAGTCTCAGCCTGGTGCGTGATGCAGGTCTAAGCTGGTGCCATTGATGCAGGTCCTTAGCTGGTGCCAGTGATGCAAGTCTAGCCTGGTGCCAGTATGCAGGTCTCAGCCTTGTGCCAGTGATGCAGGTCTTAGCCTTGTGCCAGTGATGCAGGTCTTAGCCTGGTGCCAAGTAATGCAGGTCTTAGGCCGGTGCCAGTGATGCAGTCTGCTTCTGGTGCCAGTGATGCAGGTCTTAGCTGTGCCAGTGATACAGGTCTAGCCTGGTGCCAGTGATGCAGTCTTAAGCCTGGGGCCCAGTGATGCAGGTTAGACCTGGTGCCAGTGATGCAGTCTTTGCCTGGTGCATGATATGCAGGTCTTAGCCTGGTGCCAGTGATGCAGGTCTTAGCCTTTGCCATAGTGAATGCAGGTCTAGCTGGTGCCAGTGATGCAGGTCTTAGCCTGTGCCAGTGATAGCAGGTCTTAGCTGGTGCCAGTGATGCAGGTCTAGCCTGGTGCAGTGATGCAGGTCTTAGCCTGGTGCAGTGTGCAGGTCTTAGCCTGGTGCCCGTGATGCAGGTCTTAGCCTGGTGCCAGTGATGCAGGTCTTAGCCTGGTGCCAGTGATGCAAGATCTAGCCTGGTCAAGTGATGCAGGTCTTAGCCTGGTGCCAGTGATGCAGGTCTAGCCTTGGTGCAGTGATGCAGGTCTTAGCCTTGGTGCCAAGTGATGCAGGTCTTAGCCTGGTGCCAGTGATGCAGGTCTTAGCCTGTTTCAGTGATGCAAGTCTTAGCCTTGTGCCAGTGATGCAGGTCTTAGCTGGTGCCAAGTGAATGCACTCTTAGCCTGGTGCAGTGATGCAGGTCTAAACCTGGTGCCAGTGATACAAGGTCTTAGCCTGGTGCCAGTGATGCAGTCTTAGCTGGTGCCATTGATGCAGGTTCAGCCTGGTGCCAGTGATGCAGGTCTTAGCTGGTGCCAGTGATGCAAGGTCTTAGCCTGGGGCCGTGATGCAAGTCTAGCTGTGCCAGTGATGCAGGTCTAGCCTGGTGCAGTGATGCAGGTCATTAGCTGGTGCCAGTGAATGCAGGTTTAGCCTGGTATGCCAGTGATTGCAAGTCTTAGCCTGGTGCCAGTGATGCAGGTCTCAGCTGGGCCAGTGATGCAGGTTTAGCTGTGCCAGTGATGCAGGTCTCCCTGGCAGTGATGCAGGTCTGCCTGGTGCAGTGATGCATCTTAAGCCTGGTGCCAGTGAAGCAGGTCTAAGCCTGGAGCCATTGATGCAGGTCTAAGCCTGTGCCAGTCATGCAGGGTTCCTTAGCTGGTGCAGTGATGCAGGTCTCAGCCTGGTGCCAGTGATGCAAAGGGCTTAGCCTGGTGCAGTGATGCAGGTCTTAGCCTGTTGCCAGTGATGCAGGTCTTAGCTTTTAGGGTAGTGTGCCAGTGATGCAAGTCTTAGCCTTGTGCCAGTGATGCAGGTCATAGCCTGGTGCCAGTGATGCAAGTCTCAGCCTGGTGCCAGTGATGCCAGTCTTAGTCTGGTGCCAGTGATGCAGGTCTTAGTCTGGTGACAGTGATGCAGGTCTCAGAATGGTGCCAGTGGTGCAGGTGTGAGCCTGGTGCCAGTGATGCAAGTCTTAGGCTGGTGCCAGTGATGCACGTCTTAGCCTGGTGCCAGTGATGCACGTCTTAGTCTGGTGCAAGTGATGCAGGTCTTAGCCTGGTGCCAGTGATGCAGGTCTTAGCCTGGTGCCAGTGATGCAAGTCTTAGCCTGGTGCCAGTGATGCAAGTCTTAGCCTTGTGACAGTGATGCAGGTCTGAGTCTGGTGCCAGTGATGCACGTCTTAGCCGGGTGCCAGTGATGCAGGTCTCAGCCTGGTGCTGGTGATGCAGGTCTTAGCCTGGTGCCAGTGATGCAAGTCTTAGGCTGGTGCCAGTGATGCAGGTCTCAGCCTGGTGCCAGTGTTGCAGGTCTCAGCCGTGTGCCAGTGTTGCAGGTCTCAGCCTGATGCCAGTGATGCACGGCTGAGTCTGGTGCCAGTGATGCTGGTCTCAGCCTGGTGCCACTGGTGCAGGTCTTAGTCTGGTGCCAGTAATGCAGGTCTTAGCCTGGTGCCAGTGATGCAAGTCTTAGCCTGGTGCCAGTGATGCAAGTCTCAGCCTGGTGCCAGTGATGTATGTATTAGCCAGGTGCCAGTGATGCAGGTCTTAGACTGGTGACAGTGATGCAGGTCTCAGCCTGGTGCAGTGATGCAGGTCTTAGCCTGGTTCCAGTGATTCAGGTCATAAGCCTGTTGCCAGTGATGCAGGTCTTAGTCTGGTGCAAGTGATGCAGGTCTTAGTCTGGTGCAAGTTATGCAAGTCTTAGCCTTGTGCCAGTGATGCAAGTCTCAGCCTGGTGCCAGTGATGCAAGGTCTTTAGCCTGGTGCCATGATGCAGGTCTTAAGCTGGTGCCCAGTGATTGCAGGTCTGAGTCCTGGTGCCAGTGATGCAGGTCTTAGTCTGGTGCAGTGATGCAGGTCTCAGTCTGATGCCAGTGATGCAGGTCTTAGCCTGGTGCACTGATGAGGTCTCAGCCTGGTGCCAGGGGATGCAGGTCTCACAGCCTGATGCCCGTGATGCAGGTCTCAACTGGATTTCCAGTGATGCAGGTCTTAGCCTTGTGCCAGTGATGCAGGTCTTAGTTTGGTGCCAGTGATGCAGGTCTTAGTCTGGTGCCAGTGATGCAAGGTCTAGTCTGGTGCCAGTGGGTGCAGGTCTTAGCCTGGTGCCAGTGATCAGGTCTTAGCCTGGTGCCAGTGATGCAGTCTTCAGCCTGTGCCAGTGATGCAGGTCTTAGCTGGTGCCAGGGGATGCAGGTCTTAGCCTGGTGCCAGTGATGCAGGTCTCAGCCTGGTGCTGGTGATGCAGGTCTCAGCCTGATGCCAGTGATGCAGTCTTAAGCCTGGTGCCAGTGATGCAGGTCTCAGCCTGGTGCCAGGATGCAGGTCTAGTCCCGGTGCCAGTGATGCAAGTTCTAGCCAGTTGTGCCTGTGTGCAGGTCATAGTCCTGGTGCCAGTGATGCAGGTCTCAGCCTGGTGCCAGTGATGCAGTCTCAGCCTGTGCCAGTGATGCAGGTCTTAGCCTGGTGCCAGTAAAGCCGGTCTCAGCCTGGTGCCAGTAGATGCAGGTCTAAACCTGTGCCAGTGATGCAGGTCTCAGCCTGGTGCCATGATTGCAGGTCTCAGCCTGGTCCAGTATGCAGGTCTCAGCCTGATGCCAGTGTGCAGGTCTCATCCTGATGCCAGTGATGCAGTCTCAGCGGTGCGGTGATGCAGGTCTCAGCCCGGTGCGGTAGCAGGTCTCAGCCTGGTGCCAGTGATGCTGTCTTAGACTGGTGCCAGTGATGCAGGTCTCAGCCTGTGCCAGTGATGCAGGTCTCAGTCTGGTGCTGTGTGCAGGTCTCAGCCCGATGCCAGTGAATGCAGGTCTCAGCCTGGTGCCAGTGATGCAGGTCTCAGCCTGGTGCCAGTGATGCAGGTCTCAGCCTGGTGCCTATGATGCAGGTCTCCAGCTGGTGCCAGTGATGCAGGTCTCAGCCTTTTCCAGGGAGGTTCCCGTCAGTGATGCAGGTCTCAGCGCCATGTGCCAGTGGCCAGGGTGCAGGTCTTAAGCCTGTGGTTGCCTTGCAGTGATGCCCACTGTCCCTTCAGCCAGCCTGTGCCAGTGATGCAGGTCTCAGCCTGGCCGTGCGCTAGTGGTGGGATGCAGGTCCTGTGCCTGGTGGGTCTCCGCCGTGTAATGCAGGTCTCACGGGCCATGAGTGCCAGTGATGCAGGTTCAGCCTGGTCCAGTGATGCAGGTCTTAGCCTGGTGCCCGTGATGCAGGTCTCAGCCTGGTGGGCCCGTGGTGCAGGTCTCAGCCTGGTGCCAGGTGATGTCAGGTCTCAGCCTGGTGCCAGTGATGCAGGTCTCAGCCTGCAGCCAGTGATGCAGGTCTTAGCCTGGTGCTGGTAATGCAGGTCTCAGCCTGGTGCCAGTGGTGCAGGTCTCAGCCTGGTGCCAGTGATGCAGGTCTCAGCCTGGTGCCTATGATGCAGGTCTCAGCCTGGTGCCAGTCATGCAGGTCTCAGCCTGGTTCCTGGTTTCAGGTCTCAGCCTGATGCAGTGTGCAGTATCTTAGCCTGTTTGCGTTCATGCAGGTCTCAGCTGGTGCCAGTGTCAGGTTCTCAGCCTGTGCCAGTGATGCAGGTCTCAGCCTGGTGCTATGATGCAGGTCTCAGCCTTGGGTATGAGGTTACCGTTGCCAGTGAAGCAGGTTCAGCCTATTGAGGACAGTCTTATTGTGCCGTGATGCAGTCTCAGCCTGGTGCCAGTGTGCAGGTCTCAGCCTGATGCAGTGATGCAGGGTTTAGCCTGGTCCAGTGAATTGCAGGTTTATGGCAGATACAGTCTTAGCCTGTGAGTGATGAGGTCTAGCTGGTGCATATTTCATCCTCAGCGCTGGTGCCACATGGTTAGCTGTGTGGTATGCAGGTTTAGCCTGGTGCCAGTTGCAGTCTCAGCCTGGTGCCAAGTGATGCATGGTTCAGCCTGGTGCAGTGATGCAGGTCTCCCGCCTGGGGCCAGTGATGCCAGGTCTCAGCCGGTGCCAGTGTGCATCTCGCATGGTGCCGTGATGCAGTCTCAGTCTGGTGCCATGATGAGTAGGTGCAAGTCAGTCCAGCCTGTACAGTGTGCGCCACTGGCCAGTGGTGCAGGTCTCAGCCTTGCCATCATCGTCTCTCTCAGTTCACTCACCTTCCCCTCAACCTCGTTCTCTTATCGTGTATGATCATCAATGTTGGTTACGTTTTACATTTGGATTAAGAAAGCGTCTCATTTCCTTCTGTTCCCCCCAAACCTCGTCTCCGGCCCCGTTACCTTGTCTCGCCTTTGTATAAGGACTTCCTAAAGGACACTATTGAAAATGCTTTGTTCCTCTCCGAGCTGCGGCCTCTTATACCTCACACGTTATAGGTGGAATCCCAATCTTTGGAATTCTGTCCTTGACCTTGGAATGATGGAGGCGCTCATGAATGGGGACATCCTCACATGCCGGGTTGACATATGTGTCGGAGTAGAGTTACAAAGGCGGTACATTATAGTGTAATAAGGCTGCATGGACTGCCTGATATAGTCCCCACTCAGCACATGGCCGGCAGCCGGTCCTGCACATGTCCCTATAGTCTCGCTATGTGACATTGAGGCAACTTCCCTGTACAGGTCCCCTGTGCCATCTTCACTATATGTCTTCCAGTTATCTCAAATGAGTACATTATGTATATTTATGATACAGTGATTTTTGGATATTTTGTAGAGCTGGAGATATAATAATACCACCATATATCAGGGAGCCCACATAGTAGAGCTGGAGATATAATAATACTGCCATATATCAGGACACCCACATAGTAGAGCTGGAGATATAATAATACCGCCATATATCAGGGAGCCCACATAGTAGAGCTGGAGATATAATAATACCGCCATATATCAGGGAGCCCACAAAGTAGAGATGGAAATATAATAATACCGCCATATATCAGAGAACCTACATAGTAGAGCTGGAAATATAATAATACCGCCATATATCAGAGAACCCACATAGCAGAGCTGGAAATATAATAATACTGCCATATATCAGGTAACCCACATAGTAGAGCTGGAGATATAATAATGCCTCCATATATCATGGAACCCACATAGTAGAGCTGGGGATATAATAATCCCGCCATATATCAGGAAACACACATAATAGAGCTGGAGATATAATAATACTGCCATATATCAGGGAGCCCACATAGTAGAGCTGGGGATATAATAATACCGCCATATATCAGGGAACCCACATACTAGAGCTGGAGATATAATAATCCCGCCATATATCAGGAAGCCCACATAGTATAGCTGGAGATATGATAATACTGCCATATATCAGGGAGTCCACATAGTAGAGCTGGAGATATAATAATACCGCCATATATCAGGGAACCTACATAGTAGAGCTGGAGACATAATAATACTGCCATATATCAGGGAGCCCACATCGTAGAGCTGGAGATATAATAATACCGGCATATATCAGGGAGCCCACATAGTAGAGCTGGAGATATAATAATCCCGTTATATTTCAGGGAACCCACATAGTAGAGCTGGAGATATAATAATACCACCATATATCAGGGAACCCACATAGTAGAGCTGGAGATATAATAATACCGCCATATATCAGGGAACCCACATAGTAGAGCTGGAGATATAATAATACCACCATAGATCAGGGAACCCACATAGTAGAGATGGAGATATAATAATACCGCCATATATCAGGGAACCCACATAGTAGAGCTGGAGATATCATAATACCGCCATATATCAGGGAACCCACATAGTAGAGCTGGAGATATAATAATACCACCATATATCAGGGAACCCCAATAGTAGAGATGGAGAAAAATTAATCCCCCGGCCATATTCAGGGGAACCCACATAGAAGAGGAGGAAAAGCTAAATACTTCCCCCCTAAAAAAGGGAACAATGTTTTGTCCCTGAATGGGCCCCTGACTCTCAAGGGCGCTATGGCAAATTTAAACCCCATGTAGTTAAGAGAGTAACCAGATGTGACAGTTAAAGTTATTGCAGTGTAAGGGGGTCTTTCACCTCAACCGGTGGTGAAGCAAGGGGGCAGAGACTTTGGGCATCAGGCGAAAAAAAAAAGTAGGCCCTATTACAAAACAAAAGAAGAACCGGGAAAGAATTTTTTTGGCATAAAAGACAGATCGGAATGGAAAGGGACAGAAGAAGAGGAAACCGTCAGAAAGCTCGGAAAAACCAGAGGGGGGTCCCCCATAATTCCAAGGGAATGTGGAGCCTTAGGGCCAATTTTAAAAAGTAGGTAAATGTTAACACTGCGGGGCCCGGGGGGAATCTCCGGGGTTTGAGCCATGAGGTAAGCCTGTCACAACTCCAAAGCGGCTGTGGTGCCTCTGTGCTCCTTTCTTCAGTTGATACACCCCCAGGGACACCCCCGGGGCCCAATTTGATTTTTATTTTAAAATATTGCTGTGCTATGACTTTATACAGTTTTATTGATGTTGATGTGTTGGCCTGTGTAGGGTTTTTGTTTTGTTTTTTTACAGGTGTCACTTTTCCCGTGGGCCCGTGTGCAGCGGAAAATGTTGGATTGTGGTCGTTAGCAACGGGAATGAAACCCTCCTGGGCTGCTATACCACCAGAAAACATGCAGTTATGGGTGTAGGCCACAACTTGACAGGAGGTAGGGGCTGGAACTGCAGAGGTATGCCCCCGAATCCACCGGTAACACCCCTAGACCACTGTGGAGCACCCGGGAATACTGTCCAGAAACATGCCAAAACCAACCGGGACTGCCCATTGTGGGTCAGGATATGCACTAGCCCCACATCTTTATGGCCATATGCTGTGCAGACCTCATGTGGGCTCCAGGGGACCGAGCACTGATAAGTAGATGGGTGGGATGAATCTGGGGTGCCATGACTCCACGTTGAAAATGAGTCTGGGAAAATGATAAAAACACGATCCTGGTGAACTTAGGGAAGTGACCCCAAATTTTTTTTCCTGGGTTGAAGAGCTGGTCATGGAAGTGGGGGGGGTTGCCCGTTATGTGGGGCCAAAACGGACTGTGTGCTTTAAGGCCCACCAGTATAATTTCATTTGTGGGCCCACCATTGGAGTAGATTATGGGGCCACCCGTGAGTGAGGTTTGGACCCACCTTGGAGTTGAAAAATTGGGATCCCCCATGGGGGTTTTATTTTTGGGACCCCCCGTGGAGTTGATTCTTTAGGCCCCCAGTGGTGCTGTATTGGGGCCCACCATGAAGATGTTTCTTGAGGCCCCCCCAGAGGAGTGATTTTGGGGCCCCCACTGGGAGCTGATTTTTTGGGGCCCCCCGTGGGCTGATTCTTGGGGCCCACCCGTGGAGCTTTTTTTGGGGCCCCCGTGGAAATTCTTGGGGCCCCCCCCCAAAGAAGTTTATTCTTGGGGGCCCCCGTGGAGTTAAAATTTTTGGGCCCCCCAGTGGGGGTTGGGGTCTTGGGGCCCACCCAAGGGGTTTAGTCTTGGGGGGCCCACCAGTGGAGCTAATTCTGGGCCCACCAGTGGAGCTGATTTTTGGGACCCCCTTTTGGGGTTGATTCTTTTAGGCTCACAGTGGGCTGTTTATTGGGGGCCCCCAGGTGAAGTGTTTCTTAGGCACCAGAGGGAGATGATTCGGGGGCCCCAACACTGGAGCTGATTCTTGGGCTCCACCATGGAGCTGTTCGGGTCCACCAGTGGTGAATTTTCCTTTGGGGCCCACCAGTGGAGCGATTCTTGGGGCCCACCAATGAAAATTTTTTGGGGTCCACCAGGGGGTTCTTTTTTTGGGGGCCCCCCAGTGGGTTGAGTTTTTTGGGGCCCCCCCAGGGGATTTTAGTCTTGGGGCCCCCCGTGGACTAATTTTTTGGGGTCCCCAGTGGAGCGATTCTTGGGAACCCCCAGTGAAGTTATTCTTGGGCTCACCAGGGGCTGATTCTTTGGGAAACCCACCATGAATTTGATTTTTTGGGGGGCCCCCGGGTTGAGTTTTGGGGGCCCCCAGTGGAGGAGTTTGAAACAACGTGGAATTATTTTTTGGCCTAGATGATGAGAGCGGGGAGAAGTGTTTCAGAAAAAGAATGTCAGACTACTATTAAACCATTAGACTATTTGGCCAAAAATGAAAAAATGTGGGTTCAAAAATATTAAAATAAAAAAAATAATAATATGTGTTTGACATAAAAACATGAATTAAATAAGAAGTCCTTTTCCATTCTCTTTAAGCAAGTATACATTTTTCTTAATATATATTTTTTTTACCCATTCTGACCTCATTCAACAATATTTTCTTAAAAACCTCTTTATTCCTTATCGCAAATTAGGGCCACAATATATGAAAACTGTCTTTGTGGCTCATAGCAATCAATCACAGTTCCCCTTTCATTTCACATAGTGCTCTAAAAACATTAAAGGGGTGCTCTGATTGGTTTTGCTATGGGCCCGATTGGTTGCTATGGGCCTGATTGGCTGCTAGGCTTGATTGGTTACTAGACTCTGATTGGGTTTTTTGGGCTCTGAAATTTGGTTACTATGAGCTTGATTGTTTGTTATGAGTCTGATTGGTTTCTATGGGCTCTGATTTTGGGTTTCTATGAGCCTATTGGCGCAGAGTCTGATTCTGCTATGAGCTTGATTTGGGTTTCTATGACTCTGATTGGTTTTATTTTGGGTCTGATTGTTGTATGGGGGTATATTGGTTGTTATGGACTCTGATTGGGTTGCTAGGGCTTGTTGGTTGCTATGAGCTCTGATTGGTGGGCTATATTTGATTGGTTTCTATGAGCCTGATTGGTGGCTATGACTCTGATTGGTTATATGAGCTCGATTGGTTGCTATGGGCTCTGATTAGTTTGGGGATTTTTCTGTTGGTTGCTATGAGCCTAATTGGTTGCTTTTAATTCTGATTTGGGTTTCTATGAGATCGATTGGTTAGCCATTTGGGTGAAGCTTGATTTTTGGGGGTTAGCTCTGATGGTCTAAGCCTTTTTGGTTTCTATGGGCCTTTTTCCTTGGTTATTGGTTGCTATGGGCTCCGATTGGTTGCTGTGGGCAACAAAGAAAGTCTTAGACCAGAACAGTTTTCATACATGTCCCCTTTAGGGTTGTGTTCAATTTTTGGTGAAATTCAGTCTGGACCGAAGCAAACAGAATTGCTTAGATTCAGCTCAAATTCGACACTGACCTAAGTCCGACGCTCAACCCTGCCCCAAACAATTGGGTTTTCTAGATGCAAAACTTTTTGGGGAAAATTGCGTCATTGTCATTGTTGGATGCATCTAAACAGAAAAACGGTTGCAAAAGATGAACATGCCCATTAAGCTTTACTTTACTACCGATGTCACCCCAAATACATTATTTTGACTGTCACCTAGGGCAGTAAGTCATATCTTCTGTGTTTGTAGAGTCCTGTTATGAAGACTTGGGCAATTTTTGTTTGTGAAAATCTGCAAAAAAATACAATGTAAATAAATAAAGATACAAATAAATAAACAATAAATAAACAAAAATGTTTGCTGAATTTGTGATGCTTCGAAAACTCTTTTATTTCTTTGGTTTCAAACCTCAGAATTTAGGGAATTTGTTTTTGTAGAGTCCTATTAAGAATTGGGCAATTTTCATGTGTGAAAATGAGCAAAAATTTTTTTATGTAAATAAATAAACAATAAAGAAGCAAAAATTTTCGGTGAATTTCTGATGCTTTGAAAAGTCTTTTATTTCTTTGGTTTCAAACGTCAGAATTTAGGTAATTTAAGTTTTTAGAGTCGAATTAAGAATTGGGCAATTTTCATGTGTGAAAATTTGCAAAAAATTACAATGTAAATGAATAAACAAATAAATAAACAAGCAAAAATTTTCGGTGAATTTCTGATGCTTTGAAAATTCTTTTATTTCTTTGGTTTCAAACCTCAGAATTTAGGGAATTTGGGTTTGTAGAGTCCTATTAAGACTTGGTCAATTTTCGTTTGTGAAAATTTGCAAAAAATTATGATGTAAATAAATAAACAAATAAATAAACAATAAAGAAGCAAAAACTTTTGGTGAATTTCTGATCTTTAAAAAAATCTTTTTATTTCTTTGGTTTAAAAATTCAGAATTTCGGATAAGTTTGTTTAAAATGACCCCAGCACCGAAAGAGTTCTTTTTTTCTTTCCAGAAGAACTTTTGCCCTTAGTAATGTGAGAGGCAGCTCTGCTCATCCTGGAAATGGCCGGCCTCGTGGGTTTTACACAGATCATTTAATATACTTACAACAGTTTTATTTCATGCTATTTAGTGCCATGCTGCTTCATTTATAAGAGAACAGTAATAGTCATCCCAGGCATTTGGCACATGATATGTCAATCTCCTGGGGGGGTCAGTTCACTGGGCTTGAAAATACTTTGCTAGCTGACCTCACCCAGCTCAAGTATGCAGCATCAGATGTGCGAGGGCAGATACTCGCAAAAGTTTGTTTTGCTGGATTCATTTACTGTCTGGCAAATGATGAATATGTTTAAGTTTGTGTCTATGATGTAAATGTTAGCAAATCAGCCCATGACAGGACACTAACCTCGGAAATGACCTGACGCTTACAAAAAAAAACCTTGTACTGCTAACCCGGGACCAAAAAAATGCAATTTGTTCCTCATTCCACTCTATATTTACAATGCAATGTGCAATACATTAAAATGGGTTCTCTCATCGTGTAGATTCACAGAACTACAGCTAGCCTCAGACTGACATTTCCTTTTTAGGCTGTGGAAGGTTCTATAGCTTCAGGCTTCCACTTCCTGTTTGGGCTGTGGATGGTTTTTTTACAGCTTTCGGCCCTTCACTTCCATGTTCAGGCTTGAGTGGTTCTACAGCTTTCCGGCTCCCATTCCTGTTCAGGCAGTGGGGGTTCTTCAGCTTCAGGCTTCCACTGCCTGTTCAGGCTGTGGGTGGCTCTACCGCTTCAGGCTCCCACTTCCTATTCAGGCTGTGGTCGATTCTACAGCTTCAGGCTCCCACTTCCTGTTCAGGCAGTGGGCGGTTCTTCAGCTTCAGGCTTCCACTTCCTGTTCAGGCTGTGGGTGCTTCTACAGCTTCAGGCTCCCACTTCCTATTCAGGCTGTGGGCGGTTCTACAGCTTCAGGCTCCCACTTCCTGTTCAGGCTGTGGGTGGTTCTACAGCTTCAGGCTCCCAATTCCTGTTCAGGCTGTGGGTGGTTTTACTGCTTCAGGCTCCCACTTCCTGTTCAGGCTGTGGGTGGTTCTACAGCTTCAGGCTCCCACTTCTTGTTCAGACTGTGTGTGGTTTTATTGCTTCAAGCTCCCACTTGCTAATCAGCCTGTGGGTGGTTCTACAGCTTCAGGCTCCCACTTCCTGTTCAGGCTGTGGGTGGTTCTATTGCTTCAGGCTCATTGACAAGGCATGAAGCCAAAATATACACAATCTATTTTTACTTTGTATCAAAATGAAACATATCCATATACAAGGTGCATTCTACTATGTAGCAATATTGTGAACAGAATTCTTTATAAAGACCTGGTAATACGTATTCCAACAGTCCACATAGGAATTCACTTTGTTGGAGTAGCAGAGCTGAGTAGCACATCACTATCAAGCGATGTTTCGGAAGGTAAACTTTTTTTCTTAAGCATCAGGCTCCCTCTTTCTGTTCAGGCTGTGTGTCATTCTAAAGCTTCAGGCTCCCACTATCTGTTCAGGCTGTGGGTGGTTCTACAGCTTCAGGCTCCCACTTCCTGTTCTGGCTGTGGACTATTCTACAGTTTCAGACTCACACTTCCTGGGCAGGCTCTGGTGGGTCTACAGCTTCAGACCCCAACTTCCTGTTCATGCTGTCGGCTGTTCTACAGCTTCAGGCCCCCATTTCTTGTTCGGGCTGTGGGTGGTTCTACAGCTTCAGACTCACATCTCCTGTTCTGGCTGTGGGCTGTTCTACAGCTTCAGACTCACATTTCCCGGGTCGGGGCTGTGGTGGGTCTCAGCTTCAGCCCCACCCCTGTTTGGTGGGGGCCCCGTCAATGCTTAAAACCCACACTTTCCTGGTCAGGGGGGGGTGGGTCTACACTTTAGGTCACATTTTCCTGGTCAGGCTGGGGGTGGGGTTACAGCTTCAGATTCCCACTTTCCCGTCTTTGCTGTCGCTGTTCTACGCTTCAGGCGCCCATTTTCCCGTTCGGCTGTGGGGGGTTTACGCTTCAACTCCCACTTTCTGTTAGGGGGGGCTGTTTACAGTTTGACTCCCACTTCCTGTTCAGGTTTTGGGGGCTGTTTACACTTCAGGCCCCCCCATTTTTGTTCGGGCTGTGGGTGGTTTTTACAGTTTTCAGACTCAATCCCCGTTCTGGTGGGGGCTTTTTCTACAGCTTCAGACTCACATTTCCTGGTCAGGCTGTGGATGGGTCTATAGCTTCAGACTCACACTTCCTGGTCAGGCTAAGGGTGGGTCTATACATTTACCTTTCCCTACATATTAAAAAACTAAAAAAAATGATAGTTACTTAGCTGTTCCCCACCGATGCTGCTTCAGCGCTCATGTCAAATTTGAGTTGTATCTAATAAATTCGATTCCGGTCGGTCCAAATCGTATTTGGGTAAAAATTTACAAGATATTGACCCTAACCCTTAGGTGGGTAAATAAATAAAAAAAAAAAATTTAATAAATAAAAAAAAGTTGTGCTTACCTGGCTGTCCCAAGTCAGTGCCGCTCCGTAGCTCCCTGGTGATCCGCTCCTCTTCACTTCTGGGTTCTTGTCCCGACACAGAGGAAAAGCTTGAACTCCATTCACTTACAATAGAGTGCAAGCCTCTGCTCTGTGTCAGTACCCAACAATGAAGAGGAGCGGATCACCGGGGAGCTGTGGAGCGGCACTGACTTGGGACAGCCAGGTAAGTACAACATTTTTTATTTTTTACCCACCCTCGCCCCATTAGGAGGAGGTGCAAGAGCAGGCTGATCTTTCCAGGGTGGGGCGCTATATCCCTTATTTGTCTAGGGCACCAAAATACCTTGTCCCAGACATGATTACAGGGCACTTACCTTTGAAATGATCTACTGGTCACGTAAAAAACTTCTGCTGCCAGCCTGGGACCACGTTTAGTATTCACTTGTTCCAGGTTCAGCAAATTTTGCAGAAATATTTAGGGCGACAAGTATGTACTTTGTGCCAAAAACCTGTTACAGCCCTGTTCTATAGATGAACAGTCCTATGCCAAGACTTGGTACAACACAACACTTTTGAATGCGCCGATGTTTGGAGCGAAATCCATACCCTGGCTGAGACAAATATTGGTGCATAACACTCCTTCATACAGACTGTGGGGTCGCACACAATTAAAAACAGAAGGGATGGGGGAGCCGTGCCGGGTTTCTTTCATGCCCGCCCTTAGTTCTTTTCATGCCATAACTTTTTACATTTTTCCATCCACAGCCGTATGAGGGCTTGTTCTTTGGTTGAGTTTTATTAGTAACATTTAGGGAGACCTGTATGATCGGGTTTTTCACCCTTTTTCTGGCGTACAATGCACCTGACTGAGCGGCTCCGATGTCTAATGCTCCTAATGAATGTGTTCAGTGCATTGTTCGTAAGACTCAACACTTTCTAATGCCCCTAACATGAGGTGGTGTTCTGGGGGTGTTCTGGAGGTGTTCTGGGGTTGTTCTGGGGGCGTTCTGGGGGCGTTCTGGGGGTGTTCTGGGGGTGTTCTGGGAGTTGTTCTGGGGGTTGTTCTGGGAGTTTTTCTGGGGGTGTTCTGGGGGCGTTCTGGGGTGTTCTGGGAGTGTTCTGGGAGTTGTTCTGGGGGTGTTCTGGGGGCGTTCTAAGGGTGTTCTGGGAGTTGTTCTGGGGGTTGTTCTGGGGGCGTTCTGAGGGTGTTCTAGGGGTGTTCTGGGAGTTGTTCTGGGGGTGTTCTGGGAGTTGTTCTGGGAGTTGTTCTGGGAGTTGTTCTGGGAGTTGTTCTGGGGGTTGTTCTGGGGTGTTCGAGGGTGTTCTGGGAGTTGTTCTGGGAGGTGTTCTGGGAGTTGTTCTGGGAGTTGTTCTGGGAGTTGTTCTGGGAGTTGTTCTGGGAGTTGTTCTGGGGGTTGTTCTGGGAGTTGTTCTGGGAGTTGTTCTGGGGTTGTTCTGGGAGTTGTTCTGGGGTTGTTCTGGGAGTGTTCGAGGGTGTTCTGGGAGTTGTTCTGGGGGTTGTTCTGGGGGTTGTTCTGGGGTTGTTCTGGGAGTTGTTCTGGGGGTTGTTCTGGGAGTTGTTCTGGGGTTGTTCTGGGAGTTGTTCTGGGGTTGTTCTGGGAGTGTTCGAGGGGTGTTCTGGGGGCGTTCTGAGGGTGTTCTGGGAGTTGTTCTGTGGGTTGTTCTGGGGTTGTTCTGGGAGTGTTCAAGGGGTGTTCTGGGGGCATTCTGAGGGTGTTCTGGGAGTTGTTCTGGGGGTGTTCTGTGACTGTTCTGGGGGTTGTTCTGGGGTTGTTCTGGGAGTGTTCGAGGGGTGTTCTGGGGGCGTTCTGAGGGTGTTCTGGGAGTTGTTCTGGGGGTGTTCTGGGAGTTGTTCTGGGGGTTGTTCTGGGGTTGTTCTGGAGTTGTTCAAGGGGTGTTCTGGGGGCATTCTGAGGGTGTTCTGGGAGTTGTTCTGGGGGTGTTCTGTGACTGTTCTGGGGGTTGTTCTGGGGTTGTTCTGGGAGTGTTCGAGGGGTGTTCTGGGGGCGTTCTGGGGTGTTCTGGGAGTTGTTCTGGGGGTGTTCTGGGAGTGTTCTGGGAGTGTTCTGGGGGTTGTCTGGTTTGTTTGGAGATGTTCTGGGGTTGTCTAGGAGTTGTTCGGGGGTTGTTCTGGGGTTGTCTGGGTTGTTCGGGATTGTTGAGGGGGTTCTGGGGGCTTCTAGGGTGTTTTGGGGTTGTTCTGGGGGTGTTCTGTGAGTGTTCTGGGGGTGTTCTGGGGTTGTTCTGGGAGTGTTCTGAGGGTGTTCTGGGGTGTTCTGGGGTGTTCTGGGGATATTCTGGGGGCAGCTGGGGGTGTTCTGGGGGTTTTCTGGGGGTGTTCTGGGGGGCGTTCTGGGGGCTTTCTGGGGGGGTTCGGGGGCGTTCGGGGGGCGTTCGGGGGTGTTTTGGGGGGGTTCGGAGGCGCCACCACACTTGTAATATTAGACACATCTATGAATGTGGTTCGGCAGATCTAGGCGCATTACTGCTCGGACAGACAGGCCTATTCCAATATACTCTGCCTGAGCCTGAGGAGTCGCAGTGGAAATAGATTTGCTGTAAGGGGCAAAAATGTCCAATATTTCTCACCTTCCACCAGTGCAATAATAAAAAGGGATTTCTGATAATTAGCAATCTATAGAAAATTAAATTATTAAATTTAATGAAAAGTATGATCATATACATTTATATAAAATATAGAATATCCCAAAAATATAAAATATTTCCTATAAAATGTATTTTCAATTAATAGAATCTAAAACAAATTTTACATGAAATAACCACTGATGATGTTGTTCAGATTTTTATATTTAAAATTTTTACTACTTTAAATTTGAAATGTATTTTTGCTGCTCTCAACCTTTATTCTACATACAACAAGAGCCGGCACAGCACAGGTATTGCTGGGACCTGTGGTCCACCAAGCAGGATCAGTCCCATAGTTTCTATCACTGACATGCTATTCTAATGACTTCTCTTATTTCCAGCCTATCTATTCACTTTATACATATTTGGGGCATTACTAATGCACCTAAGTTCCATAATGCGCCAAACACACAGGCGAGGGGCGGGGAACACACAGGCGAGGGGCGGGGAACACACAGGCGAGGGGCGGGACTTTAGACGCCGTTTATAATGCACAAAAAACACTTTCATATATTCAGGCACATTATACACTGAAAGTGAGACTTAATTCACTTTGACGCACCTTCCTTCGTACATGTCGCCCTTAATGTATCATGTATTGTACTGTGAATATGGGGGTGGAATGGGGACAAAAAATGCAGCTGCGCCTTTTTTCAAATTTTCTGGAATTTTTCTGGTGTTCACCATGTGGCATAAATGGCATGATGATTTATTCTACAAGTCGTGTTATACCTCATCTATAAAGTTTTTGTTATGTTTTAGTTACATTTTGAGTTTTTTTGCCTGTAAAAAATGTAAACTTTTCCTTGAGATTTGATTGCATCTCCATATTCTAAAACCAACAACTTCTTATTTTTTTTATTTTTCCATTGACATTGCTGTTGTGAGGTGTCACTTTTTTGCAGGACAAGCAGTTGTTTTTATTGGTAACATTTGAGATACCTACCACTTTTTGATTACTTTTAATTACAGTTTCTGGAAAGGGTGGATTCACATGGTGTGTTTTTGATGCGTTTTTTAATGTTTTTTTTGTGCAGGAAGGCACAGTGATTAATGCTGCACACAAAACGTGGTAAAAATCGCGATTTTACCGTGATTTTTGCAGAAATGTACAGCATTCATTACTGTGCCTTCCTGCACAAAAAAGATATAAGAAAAATGCATCAAAAAATGCACTGTGTGAAAGCACCCAAAAGCTAAGCACCTTAAAAATGCAATTTCAGGATGAATAAGGTTGTATTTTCATAGATCAGAGTTTTGCAGATGCAGAAATACTTTGAATCTTTTTTATATGATAACTTAAGACACTTGTTTCTTTCTTTGCAGTAATTTTTGTCCTCTTAGATCAGTGGGAAACCAATGGTCACTTTAGGATAACTGCACACTGGGGGCCCCCTTCATCTAAAAGAAAGGAAGGGGGGAAGCAACCTTTTGACCACAAGATCCGATAACAAACCAGGTCTATTTGACGTCTGCAGCCACAAAGACCCATAGGCTAGCACAGGATGTTACACAAATATTTTTAAATGAGGCAAATTTGCCAAATTCTTTTACTCTATTTTTTTTTATTGATTTCTGATGCATTGGATGAATAATAATAAAAAAATGCAACAATGCAGCTGCGGCTGACAATAAGCAAAAGGAAATCCTCATTGTAATAAAAAAATATATGCAAAATTAGTGCTGAAACCTAAGGTGGAGGCAGAGCTGGGGCAGGAGACCGGGCAAGCAAACATCTGCCCCCCAATGTTGGGTATCTGTGTTTGAGGGGCTTCTGACCATCACTGTCCAGGTTTACAAGTTACAATTTGTAACCCCGAAAAAAGACGAGACCCCATCATTTACCCTGTTGTGCAAAGGTGTTGACCAGGGGGAAGGCAAAAAAACCCCCAATGGGGAGAACCAAATTGCCCCCACTTTAGGGAAAAATTTTTTTCCCAAAATTCAATCTGAATCAAAATAAATCCCTGGATCAGCGACCCTTCTCCGAATCCCGGTCACTATAACTTGTTCTATTTTTACATCTAGAAATTATCAACCTTCTCCAAATCCTGTCATATAATTGTTTTATTTTTACATCAGAAATTTTTCCAGCCCCTTCCCAGAACCCCGGTCACTATAACTTTTCTTTTAAAAATCTGAAAATGAACCCCAAGCCCCTTCTCCAGAATCCCGGCACTATAATTTGTTCTTTTTATTACATCTAGAAATGTACCAGCCCCTTCTCCAAACCGGCACATAACTTGTTTTTTAAAATTAAATCTAGAAATTTCCAACCCCTTTTCCCAGAATCCTGGCCTATAACTTGTTTAAAATTTACATTAAAATGTATCCAGACCCTCCCCAAGAACCCGGTCACTATAACTTGTTAATTATTAAAACAGAAATTTCCCTCCAGACCCTTCCCAGAATGGTCACTTTTAATTTGTTCATTATTACACAAAATGTACCAGACCCTTCCCCCAGAATCCGGGGTACTATAATTGTTAATAATTACATCTAAAATGTATCCAGACCCTTTCCAGAACCCCGGGGCACATAACTTTCTATTATTACATCTAAAAAAGTATCCAGCCCTTTCCAGAACCCCGGGGTCACTAAACTTGTTTATTATTACATCTAGAAAGTACCCCGACCCATCTGAATCCTGGTCACTAAAACGTTATAAATTTACATTAGAATTTCTCCAGCCCCTTCCCAAATCCTGGTCACTATAACTTTTTTATATAATTACATCTAAAATGTACCCAAACCCCTTCCCAAAAACCCCGGGTCACTATAACTTGTTTATAATTACATTAAAATGTACCGACCCTTTCTCCAAATCCCGGTCACTTAACTTGTTATATTATTACTCTAAAATGTCTCCAGCCCCTATCCAGAATCCTGGCCCAAAATTGTTTATAATTACATCTAGAAATTCCCCGACCCTTCCCAAATCCGGGGTCATTTAAAACTTGTTATAAATTACATCTAGAAATGTCTCCGCCCCTTTCCCAGAACCCGGTCACTAAAATTTTATTTTTATTACATCTAGAAATGTATCCAGACCCTATAGCCCTAACTGCTGTAACCATAACTATAACCCTAACCCTAACATAACTGTAACCCCATAGCCCTAACTGCTGTAACCATAACATAACTGTAAACCTAACTCTAACATAATTGTAACCATAAGCCTAATGTAACTGTAAGTATAACCCAAACACAACTGAAACCATAATCCTAATATGACTGTAGTCCTAACCCAAACAATACTGTAACCATAACCGTGACATAACTAAAACCATAACCCTAGCCTTAACATAACTGCAACCCTAACGTAATTGTAACTATAACCCTAACTCTAACATAACTCGTCTCTAAGCATAACCCTGACATAACTATAACTGTAACACTAACCCTAACATAACTGTAACCCTAGCTGTAATATAACTGTAACCACAACACTAGTCCTAGTATAACTGTAACTCTAACCCTAACATAACTAAAAGCATAACCTTAAACCTAACATAACTGTAACATAACCATGACATGACTGTAACATAAACCAAGCCCTAACACAAAATATTACCACAACCCGGACGCTTAATTAGGGTTTCATAGTTTGTAAGGCCCAAAAAAACAAGTCCATCCAGTGCAGGGTTTTGTACAGTTTTTTTCCAAAAAAGGAAAAAAAAAACCCCAAAAGGGGGAAAGAAATTGTTCCATTGTTTGGGAAAAAACCCTTCCAAATCCAATCTGGGAAAACAGAAAAAATCCCCGGATCAACCCCCTCTCCAGAATCCTGGCACATAACTTGTTTAAAATTTTACTCTAGAAATTTTCCAGACCCTTCTCCAAATCCGGGGATATAACTTGTTAAATTATTACATCTAGAAATGTATCCAACCCTTTTCCGAATCCCCAAATATAACTTGTTTTAATTTTTAAATCTAAAATGTATCCAACCCCTTTTCCAAATCCCCTCACTATAACTTGTTTATTAATTTTCATCTAGAAATGTATCCGACCCTTCCCAAATCCGGTCACTATAATTGTTAAATTATTTTCATCAGAAAGTATCCCGACCCTTTCCCGAATCCCCGGGCACATAACTTTTATATTTTACATCAGAAATTTTTCTAAAACCCTTTTCCCCGAAAAACCCGGTCTCTATAACTGTTATAATTATTACATCTAAAAGTATCCGACTCCCCAAATCCCGGGGCAATAACAGTTATATTATTACTCTAAAAAAAGTATCCCAAAACCCCTTTTCCAGAATCCTGGTCACATAACCTTTATATTTTCAATTAAAATTATCCAGACCCCTTCCCCAGAATCCCCTTCACATAACTTGTTTTATTTATTACATCTAGAAATGTATCCGACCTTTTCCGTATCCCGGTCACATAACTTGTTCTATTTTTACTCAAAATGTACCAACCCTTCTCCAGAATCCCGGGCACAAAAAACTTTTATATTATTACATCTGAAAATGATCCAACCCTTCTCCAGAATCCCCGGGGCACAAACTTGTTATTTATTACATCTAGTAATGATCCAACCCTTCCCCAGAATCCCGTTCCTATAACTTTTTTTAATTTTTAAAATCTAGAAATTATCCAACCCCTTTCCCAGAATCCTGGTCACATAATTGTTATTTTCATCTAGAAATTTATCCAACCCTTCTCCCCCAAACCTTCACTTAACTTTCTATTAAATTTCATCTAGAAAAGTATCCAGGCCCTTTTCCAAATCCCGGGCACTAAACTTGTTAATTATTACATCAGAAATTTATCCAGACCCTTTTTAGAATCCCGGGGCACTCAACTTTTTATATTATTTCATCTAGAAAAATTTTCCAACCCCCTTTTTTAAAGTTATGAATTCACCATGGGAATTCCCAACAAAGTTTTTACGCCACTGCTTTACAGTAGAGAATCCCTTTTTCTTTTATGAGAAAATCCTTGCCTCAAGAGCCCCCTTTTTCTGGTACATTCATAAAGTACTTTTGGGGGAGATTTTCTATTTTGACCTTTAATATATTTTTTACTATTTATTATTTCCCCCAAGCTGAATTTTTCTCTAAACTAAAAAAACCCTAACCTTGCTTATCTTTCTGGTATTGTAGTCCCCCCAGTCCTTTTACACTTTTGTTGCCACCTTTTTACCTTTTAACTCTACAAGGCTTTACTGTGAACTGGGGTTTCCCAAAAACCCGTCCCCATATCTCCTTTGGCGACCAGTGACTTGTATAATGGGAGAAAAATTTCTCATCATGGCCTCTGTGCCCCCTTTTAATAACCCCAAACCCCTGCTGCCCTTGGGCGCTGCTGTCCAAAGGGTGCTACAGTTAATTTAACGTCCACCAGGATTCCGAAGTCCTTCTCCATCCTTTTTCCCAGCGTTTTTTTCCTTTAACATGTAATCCCCGTAAGGATTTTTCCTCCCCCTGTCATAACCCGAAATTTCTTGTGTAAAACCATCTGCCATTTCCCTGTCCAGGGTCCAAATTATCCAATCCCTTTGTAAAACACATTATCCTCTTTGTTTGATTACTTGACAGAGCTTATATCTCTGCAAAAAATCGATATTCTACTGTGCAATCCTGTGTAAGAACATTTAAAGATACAAAAAAGAAACAGGGGCCCCAAAACTGATAAACACCCTTAATTACCACCCTTTTTTTTTTACATGGCCCCGTTCTTACCCACTTTTCACACTTTTCCCCCCCGTCCAAGCATTCTCATTTTATTACCAAACCCTTTTATGTGGACCGTATCAAATGCTTTTGAAAAAAAAACTATAATGACATCCAATGCCTCACCCCAATCCAGTCTAGATGACTTCCCATAAAGCGATAATTAGTCTGACAGACCGATCCTTCATGAACCCATGCTGGAACGGGGGTTAAACATCTTTTTAGTGAGATATTCCCCGGGTAGCATCTCTGAGAAAACCTTCAAACATTTTACCCACAATAGAGGTTAAACTTACCGGCCTATAGTTTCCAAAATCACTTTTTTTTACCCCTTTTTGAATATTAGCACCATATTTGCTTTGCGCCAATCCTTTGGGACAAACCCCCTTTTAACATTTTCCTAAAATTAAGAAAGGGGCCTATCTATGACATACTTTAAACCCCCCAGGAAGTGGGTGTATATCAGGACCTGGTGATTTTTCTTTTTTTCTTTTTAAGGTGGGGGCACTTCTTTCTGGTTAACAAGAAACTTTTAAGGTGGAGTTTACCTCATCCCCTGCTCATCAACAGAAAGGTCATTGTCCCCATTTAAAAAAATGGAGAAAAAAAAATTTTTTTAATAGGTTTTCTTTCTTTTAATCGCCCTCACAAAACCTCCCCACTACTTTTCAAGGGGGGAACATTTTTCAATTTTTAAACTTTTTTATATTTATATAGTTACAAAATATTTTTTTGGGGGAGTTTTGCTTCTTGAAAAAAATTCTTTCTGCTCCCCTTTTCTGCCTTTATCATTATGTGACATATTTTTTTTTTTTCCTTTAGCTTTTTAGTGCCTTTCCTGCCCTCCCGTTTTAGTACTGAAAAGCTTTCTTTTTGTTTTTTTTTTGCCTTCTTTCTCTGTTGATCCACATTGGGTTTTTCCTATTTCTAATTATTTTATTACCATAAGGTCTGTACCTCTCACAGTGGGCGCTTAAGATGTTTTTAACCCCTTATCGACATTGGACTTATGGGTACGTCCTGATGCCAGTAAGGGGCTTTGTAGCAGGATCGCAGTGCTAATTGCAACTAATATCTGGCAGTTACAGTGTGAGGGTTGCCGCCGCCCCACTGCGCTGTTTAGACCCTTAGAAGCTACAGCAAATATGTCCGCGGCATCTAAATCAATGTGACATGGTGCCGCGCACCATTCCTCACTGCGATTGGGACATCTGTGGCGAGATCGCTGAGTCCCGAGCACTTAACATAGCAGCTGGAAGCTTCGTGAAGTTCCCCATATTTGGTACCGCCGTGTCCAAAAAAGTCCCATCTATTAAAATATAATATAATTTATCCCGAACGCTGAACACTGTAGAGGAAAAAAATTCCAAACGCCAAAATTGCTTTTTTTTTTCTGGCCATTTCATGTCCCATAAAAATTGGAATAAAATTGATCAAAAAAGTCCCATGTATTCCTAACTTTTACCAATAAAAAGTTCCCTTCTGCCGCAAACAATCGCCTCACTCACCTCTGTAAGGGTTGGTACAAAAAAGTTATCGGTCGCACAAAGTGGCGCACATTTCAAAAATAGAAAATGTTTGGAATTTTTTTTATGGTACCAGAATATAAAGGAAATGGCACATTTTTGGTATCGCCGAATTCATATCAACTTGTAGAATACAGAAAACTCATCATTTGTACCAAAGATTGAATGCTGTAAAAGCAAAAATCCCGCAACCATGGCGCAAGTACGTTTTTTTTCACGTTTTGCCACACTTAGAAATTTTTTACGGTTCCCCAGTATATTTTATGGTAATATGAATGACACCATTAGAAAGTGCATCCTGTCCCATAAAATATAAGCCCTCATATGTCTGTGTAGATGGAAAAATAAAAAAGGTTATGGCTTTCAGAAGGCGAGGACGAAAAAAAAATTAGAGCCATATTATTATGAACGTCTGTCAGGAGGAGGTTAAAGATCTCCCATTTATTAACTGTTCTGTTATTTTGAAGAGATTGTCTCAGTCAATACAGTTGAGGACCTCTCTATACAGATTAAAATTAGCTTTCCTGAAATTCAGTGTTTTTGTTGCTCCTCGACAAAATGTTCTATTGAAGGATAATTGGAAATGTATTATATTGTGGTCATTATTTCCCAGGTGCCCCCCAGCCTGAACCTTTCTTACTCTGTCAGGTCTATTAGTGAATATTAAGTCCAGTAGGGCCTTTCCTCTAGTCTGCTCCTGCACCTCTGTTGTCCTGTCCGGTGTATGGGATATTAGCTCAGTGGCACCCCCTTCCCTCTAGTCGGCTCCTGTACCATTTGGCAAAGGTAATTATCTTTAGTTATTGACAAAAAACCTATTTCCTTTATGAGAGCTACAGGTTTCAGATTCCCATTTTATGTCTGGGTTGTTGAAGTCACCCATAATAACAACCTCATTCTGATTAGCCGCCTCATCTATTCACCTGAGGAGTACATCTTAGGCCGCAACTGGTGCTCCGTGTCATCAGACTTGTAAGTTAACCCCCTAAAACTGTTTAAACAACTGTAACAATTGTTAAGGTTGACTATTTTACAATTTTTACCAAAAATGTTTCCGATCTTTTACTCTTCCATACGGGTTGAATTTGACTTTGTCCCAGATCCAAAGTGCAATGCTAATTTCTTATATATCATTCTGGTATAGCACATGTTACTAGGGCTGGAATCACACAGAAGGTAGAGTGTCCAGTAAACCCCATGTACATTTCGGCGGACAAGAGAGACTCAAGAAATCTCTTCATCCTTAAGTGTTGTGTTTCAAAATTGGACAAGGTTAACCTGCTTAACGACTGTCAATATATAGTTCATTTGTGTCCATTGTAAATTCCATTTTGCAGAACTGGAGGAAGGAAAGAATAAAGTCCAAGTCTCGGGGCCATAATGCAGACTTTGATTCCAGTTATGGTGATTCACTTGGTCTCAAACCTTAAAGGTGTTTTCTCACCATAGACATTGATGGCATAGGTCCCACCTCTCTCCATTTTAAACAGAGAGGGGGAAGGGATCATTAAAATCAACTGGCGTTCCGAGCACAGCCCAGCATACTGGGGAGGTTTCAGGACTTGTTCTGGAGATAGTTAAAGGGGGTGTCTAACTACAAAGATTAGCGTTCAAACTGTTGGGTTCACTAAATGAAGATGTTTTCTCAATATATTGCGTTCATCTTTTTTGTTAAGGAGCTACAAGTGATTTTATCACCTTCTGTGCTCTCTCTGGTTCCCCAGGTGACAGACCTGTGTATCCTTATCCCCTGCTGTTTGTTCTATCTGATAGCAGGGAGTGCCCCCATCACACAGGTGGCGGCAGGCAGTGTGAGAGCTTGGGTGTTAACTGATCTTTCAGACAAAAGACAAATTACTCTACTGTTTACATTAGCTCAGCAGCTTCTCAGGACCTCAGAGAAGGTAATTTATGTAATCTAGACTGATAAACAGAGAAGTCTGAATACATGGAGCTCATATGCTAATTACAGACAGCTTGACCAGGAAGTGACAGAGCAAAGGAGCATTATTTCATTAAAGCGTCCTATGAAACTTTGAGATGAGACAACCCCTTTAAGGGTTCCAGAGGTGATGCCCTCACCTATCAGACTTTGCTGGCTTATCCTATTGATATGCTATTAATGTCTATGATGGGAGCATCCCATTAAGTCCTGTAGATCATGGTTGTTGGAATTCTCCATCTTCTAAGCCATGAAAACCTAGTACCACTATGCCGGTAGAGAATCCCAGAATCCAGCAAAATAACAAGAAACTTTGGTAAAACCCTTGTCCACCACCACCAATAGTAGCAAGGGTGATCGCAACACAACTTGTGGTCTCTGTTTTGTTTCCTGTGTCTTTTCTTAATTTCATGGTAACCTCCTTTAATATTTCTCTATCCCTTGTATCAATCATGAGGGTCACTTATTGCACCTCCATTATAAGAACTATAACCATTATAAGGTGGATGCCCTTAGCTATTTGGCCCAAAAGATGTTGTTTTGCTTGCTGAATTTTTTCTACTCATATCTTGAATAGTACTATTCAGAAGAGTGAATCTGGGGGCATTACTGGACTTCAATTCTAGAGGATAATGTTTTGAGGATAAACCCTCCATTTATACATAGATATTCTAACATCCATCTAACATATTCTAACATAAAATGAGTTTTCCCATTTTTCTGTTTCAAAAAGCCTGCTCTTCACATCCAGCTTCAGGCTTCCACTTCCTGTTCAGGCTGTGGGTGGTTCTACAGCTTAAGGCTCCCACTTCCTGTTCAGGTTGTGGGCGGTTCTGCAGCATCAGGCTTCCACTTCCTGTTCAGGCTGTGGATGGTTCTACAGCTTCAGGCTCCCACTTCCTGTTCAGGCTGTGGGTGGTTCTACAGCTTCAGGCTCCAACTTCCTGTTCAGGCTGTGGATGGTTCTACAGCTTCAGGCTCCCACTTCCTGTTCAGGCTGTGGATGGTTCTATAGCTTTCGGATCCCACTTCCTGTTCATAATGTGGGTGGTTCTACAGCTTCAGACTCCAACTTCCTGTTCAGGCAGAGGGTGGTTCTACAGCATCAGTCTTACACTTCCTGTTCAGACTGTATGAGGTTCTACAGCTTCAGGCTCCCACTTCCTGTTCAGGCTGTGGGTGGTTCTACAGCTGTGACTGACATTTCATCCTTCCTATTCCTTGCTGAGCCTGGTAAAGGGACATAGGCTAAGGCTATAGCGCTCTAAATATTAAAAACGTGTCCGTTAAAAAGATAAACAAGCTTCTGTGCTGCTGATAAGACACAACAGGAAGTGACATCACCATCCCGGCCACTGCTAGCGCAGAGAGAGGTGGTCGGTAACCTAAGGAAGCTTGTGTTACAAACAGGAGATAAGAACTGCCCGAACTCTGGAAGGAAGCAAAATCAGAACAGCAATGCGTTTGGTAATAGTCTTTATTTACCTTTGCCTAAATTTTTAAAGCTAATCAATAGAGTGAGAGATTCCCTTTAATTTCAACTTAATTTTGCTACCATTGTATACGAGGGGCAGATTACCTATAAGCTCCAACAGGTTATATATAACTGTACCCGTATGTAATAGACCTTAGTGGCAAATGACTGGCTCCAAAGTCTCAGAAAGGCATAAGTATTTGCTGGTCTTTTAAGGCCCCTTATTAAGTTGGAACCTGGGGCGACTGGAGGATCCCTAAAAATCTGTTAGGCCCGTTTGAGTCCCTCTAAAACTATTTGAAAGCTATTGTTTTTTTCATGCAGAGTTCTACTTTAAATCCTAGAAATTCAAATCACTATGAATTTTCCTGCCCTCGTTACTCTGTCCCTGAATTTAATTCAACTTAACTCAAATTTTCAAGAACAATTCGGAAACACTAAACTCAGAACAGATCGTCTGCTCCGCAGCTGTAACTAGTTGTAGCCATATAAGTGGATTCACACATCACATTGTGCACAGTAATATCTTCTACGTTATAAAATGTCCAGGAATCTTCGGTAATATCACATTCCGTAACATTTTGGTGACCTTGAGTTCTTAGAGGCGAAGAAAGTGGATTTTTGACATAAGTGCTTCAAGAAATGTTAGATTACTATAACAGGTGTACACCTATACAGTGCTCTCCCCATGGAGAGACAATCCCTTTTCTGAGCCACTCATTGCCTCCCCCCCAGTCAGCTAGTATCGCTCTGCTCTGCACTGATGAGGGGCAAAACCCCCCGAAACGACTGCTGTCTGCAGATGGGTGATACTGGCTTGGCTAATATCCCTTTTGCTTTTCTGAAGACTCAGTGGGTCAAAAGCAAATTGAGGATTTGTTACATCCAATAGAGGGCGCTTGAGCCTCTCAGCTCCTTTCCTATAATGCCTTGAGATATGCAGATGCTTAGTGGAGGGCAAAAAGGCGGTTCAAAACTCTACACCTATACGGTGCTCTCCCCAACGAGAGATAGTCCCTTTTCTATAGCAGATGTAGTCAGAATTAAAGAGGGGTAATGGCAAAAAAGTGCTAAATTTCAACTGGACAGTTCTGGTGGGACTGCGGTGGTTTGTGCTGGAGGGTCTGATGGGAGTTTCCATCACAGAGTCCGTCATATTTGATGGGAAAAATATAATTTCATGCAGTTCTACAGTATTTCTCCTGTCGAAATGTCTGACACCTTTACACAACCTGATAGAAACCATTGTAAGTCTAAGAGGTCCTTCAGGATCTGTTGAGTGATGATCTTGCACCTTGTTGTGGTTTTTTGTAACACTGCGAAACCCGTCTGAATATATCTCTATCTTACATAAAGCCTTTGTAGGACAATATATTTTTGTGTATCAGTTTAATCTTCTTTAACACTGATTAAAGGGTGTTCCCGACATGCACTTTGATGGCATTTTGCTTGGATATGCCATCAGAGTGTGATAGGTAAGGCTTTTGGGAACAAGCCTCTGTAAGTGTCTGCTTAGAATGGAGATCCAGTCACACTTGTGGAAGACTCTCTCTCATTCTGTTGTATGAGAGGACCGAATTGAACTCCCATAGAACAGAATAGAGAACACAGTTCTCCCCTGTACTGGGAACTCCCATAGAACAGAATAGAGAACACAGCGCTCCCTTGTACTGGGAACTCCCATAGAACAGAATGGAGAACACAGCGCTCCCCTGTACTGGGAACTCCCATAGAACAGAATGGAGAACACAGCGCTCCCCTGTACCGGGAACTCCCATAGAGGAGAATGGAGAACCCAGCGCTCCCCTGTACCGTGAACTCCCATAGAGCAGAATGGAGAACACAGCGCTCCCCTGTACTGGGAACTCCCATAGAGGAGAATGGAGAACACAGCGCTCTCCTGTACTAAGAACTCCCATTGAACAGAATGGAGAACACAGCACTCCCCTGTACTGGGAACTCATATAGAACAGAATGGAGAACACAGCGCTCCCCTGTTGGGAACTCCCATAGAACAGAATGGAGAGAACACAGCGCTCTCCTGTACTGGGACTCCCATAGAACAGAATGGAGAACACAGTGCTCCCCTGTACTGGGAATACCCAGAGAACAGAATGGAGACCACAGAGCTCCCCATACTGGGAACTCCCATAGAGGAGGAAGGAGAACGAAGCCCTCCCCTGTACTGGGAACTCCCATAGAACAGAATGGAGAACACAGCACTCCCCTGTACTAGGGAACTACCCATAGAACAGAATGGAGAACACAGTGCTCCCCTGTACTGGGAATCCCAGAGAACAGAATGGAGAACACAGTGCTCCCCTGTACTGGGAACACGCATAGGACAGAATGGAGAACACAGCACTCCCCTGTACTGGAACACCCATAGGACAGAATGGAGAACACAGTGCTCCCCTGTACTGGGAACACCCATAGAACAGAATGGAGAACACAGTGCTCCTCTGTACTGGGAACTGCCATAGAACAGAATGGAGAACACACCGCTCCAATGTACTGGAAACGCCCATAGGACACGCTCCCCTGTACTGGGAACTTCCATAGAACAGAATGGAGAACACAGCGCTCTCCTGTACTGGGGACTCCCATAGAACAGAATGGAGAACACAGCACTCCCCTCCACTGGGAACTCCCATAGAGAGAATGGAGAAACACAAATGCGACTCCCCTGTACTAAAACTCCATTGAACAGAATGGAGAACACAGCACTCCCCTCCACTGGGAACTTCTATAGACGAGAATGGAGAACACAGCGCTCCCTTGTACTGGGAACTCATATAGAACAGAATGGAGAAACACAGCGCTCCATCTGGTTCTTGGGAACTCCATAGGGTGGTTTAGGTAGGAACCACAAGCTCCCTTGTGCTGGAACTCCCATAGAACAGCATGGTGGAACACATGCTCTTACCATGTACTGGGGACTCCATCAAAGAACAGAATGGAGAACAATGCTCATGTATGGGAATTCCCAGTGATCAGAATGGAGAACACATTGTGCTCCCCATACTGGGAACATCCCATATGGGGAGAAATGAGAACACTAGCCCTTACCCCTGTACTGGGAAATGCCCATAGTAACAGTAATGGATGAGTCAAAGAGCTCCCCGTCGTTACTAGCAGAACTCCCATAGATGCTGACATGGAGAAACACATGTGTACCCCCTGTACAGGAACTCCCCAGCTGACATGAATGGAGTGAACCAGTGTTCCCCTTGTAGCTGTGAACACGCATAGGACAGAATGGAGAACACAGCACTCCCCTGTACTGGGAACATCCATAGGACAGAATGGAGAACACAGTGCTCCCCTGTACTGGGAACACCCATAGAACAGAATGGAGAACACAGTGCTCCTCTGTACTGGGAACTCCCATAGAACAGAATGGAGAACACACCGCTCCAATGTACTTGAAACTCCCATAGAGGAGAATGGAGAACACAGCGCTTCCTTGTACTGGGAACTCCCATAGAACAGAATCGAGAGTTGTGTGGAAGTGTGAACAGCTCTCCATTCTGAGCCTTCTTTGGGTCCTGTTCCTGAGATAGGTGTGGTTCTCAGAGGTAGGAGCTGCACCAAGCACTCTTTGATTGCATACCCTATCCATATGTCATCACAGTGCATGGTGGGAGCCTCCCTTTAACCAGTACAAATGTATCTCTATAACAAATAAAGAACCTTTGTAGGACAAATTATGTTTGGGTTCCAGTTGTTTATTTCAATGGGAACTAAACGTATTGTGCTCCTAACAATATATTAACATTAAAGGGGTTTTATCGTTACAAAGATCATGTCTCAGATTATGGGGACAGTAAAAATAAGCACTTTTGTAATTGGGTTGCATTACCTCTGTCACTTGGTTTAGCAGATATGAGCTTCTCTGTAAATCTGTGTTCTATTTCTGCTGTTGCTGGTCAAAACGCCCCCTGGTCGTTTCCCGCGCCCTAGACACGCCCCCTGCACTGTGATTGGCTGGCTGAAATTTCATTCAGCCTGTTGGGATATGCCCCTAGAGAGCAAACGCCCCGGCCACGCCCCCTGTGCTGTGATTGGCTGCCTGCACACTCTGTGTTTACTCCCCTTTTAGCTGTTAAAATTGATAGTAAAACCAAGGTCTGCTGGCTCTATGTACATCTCCCAGCTCTAGGGTGATGATCTGGGAAATTACTGGCTGTTTAAAGGGCTTCTGCCAAGAGGTTGAATCACCTCCTCACAGATTCAGTCCTTAAGCTGCTACTTTGAAAAGAGGGCGTTCTGTTCCTCAGATCGAATGCAAGCCCCGCCTCCTTATGACGTCATCATCAGTAGTGTATGACATAAGGATTCAACACTGTGTCTGTATAAGCTTTATGTGTAGTGCAGTGCTTAGGTGATCAGCTCTGCAAGAGAGAGGTTAGGAGTTCAAGCCCCATCAGTATTTTTTTTTTCTTTTATAAATTGTACACTTATGTAAAGATATGAAAATATATGTGTAGACATCTATAATTTTATTTATATACACACACAAATATTCCCTATATATAGTTCCCATCCCTGCAGTCGCATAAGCACTTCCAACATATGTGATTCAATGCATATACTCTGGGGGATGAGACATGATATAGGGAGCTATGTACGTGTATATAACATTATAGAATTGACATATAATTTAGTCTCTACTATGTGTAAATTTAGGGACTAACTCCAAACCCCTCATGAAAAGCAATCTCTACTGTTGCACTACCAGCCCAAGTTAGTTACAAGCTGAGCAGGGTCTTCTCTCAAGGCTGATTGTTTCTTCCCCCATTGTTTTCACTCACATGTCACTGACAGCATGCAGAGATCTTTACTTGAAGCTGACATTTGTAGTTGAGTAAAGATCTCTGCCTGTTGTCAGTACAATTTGGGTGAACACCACTAGAACAGAAGTTAAAGCTGCTGGCTTTCAGTGTCATTTGTGTGTAAACTAAGACATATGACAGGTGATTGCTGGAGTTTGGAGCCTCAAGGCTGCAGACATAAGCAGGCAGGAGGCTACAGAGCTGTTATATCCAGACAACCTTCTGCATCCCCTGCTTCATACAAAATGATGATGTCACAGGTCTTCAGTGAGGGGAGCAGCCTCCTGGATGAGGACACGCCTCCTGGGAGGAGAGACACGCCTTCTGAGAGGAGAGACACGCCCCTGGATTTCAAACTCAATCTGAGAAAATTAGCTGAACAGCCCAAACAGCTCAAACGATAAAACTCCTTTAACAATTGAAGTTGAATCCCATCTATCCCTACTTGTCCACCACCTTTACTCCTAGACCATATTGTGTTACATTGATGCTCTGCAACACAACCTTCATCGATAAGGAAAACCCCAAGTGTGTGTAGGCTCTTGGACAACTAAGTTACACTGGCCCGTGACTAGTTTATCCTCAGCTTGATAAGTACAGAACATGTTTGTGCAGATTGTCATGATCCCCCAAGTCCAGTGGGCTCTGGTATCTGTCCTGCTTTGCCTGGTGCTGACTTCAGCCTTGATACCTGATAGGGTGTCCTTTATTCTTCTAGAAGATCCAACTTAGTCTTGTTCTCATTTGATTTATACTTCTTGGTTTAATCACTGAATTTCCCACACAACTGGAAGCACAAGCTTTAAAAAAACATGTAGTATAGTTGGCCTGGTCATCCCACCATTGAGAAACATTTGGATAAATGGCTCAGAACTTCAAGGTTTGGGTTTCATGGAATTAACCTCTTTAGTAAAGGAGCAAATAGGGCAAAGGAGCATCATAAGAATGGATCATCTTTGGTGCTGGTTTACACGACTATTTTACCCTTTCTCTTGCATGGGTTTTGTTTTTCTTGTTTTTGTTAAGGTTTCAGATGGTTCTTTTGGAGAAGGTCAGAGGTTAGTACTTTATATAAAGCATGATGTCATGGTGCATAACAAGCAGATTGGGGGCAGTAGCCTGGTGAAGCAAGACTGTCCTTATGTCTACTTGGTAAATTCACAATTTGGATAAATAAATCAGTGAGCTCTAAGAAAACATTCTCCAAGGGATGGTCAGAATATGTTGGAAAAATGTAAAGGGGTTGTCAAAGCAATTTAAATAGCTCTTTGCGCCCCAAGTAAAATAAAAAAAAGTTTTATGCACCATCCCCCGGTTCCCGGAACCACCGGCGCGTCTTTCCAGTTTTCTATTGACACACCGTCACTTCCGAACAGGGACGCCTCGTGCCCTAAGCTAACATGTGAACTGTTTAATTCAGACTGTTGTAAGTTAGCGGCACGTGACCACTACAGTCAGTCAGTGGTTGCAGTGATGATGTCCCTTTTTGGAAGTGACTTTGTGTCAGCAGAAGACTGGAGAGACTTCGCTGGAATGGGGGACTGGAGAAAGATGAGTAAGGTTTTTTTCATTTTATTTGGGGCCCAACAACTATTTAACTTACTTTTTAATGTGGTGGAAACAGCTTTAAGGATATTCCGAGCTCATTTTGCAAATTTTTTGATGAGCAACAAGCAGAAAACCAATTTTTGATTGAATAAAGTGTTTATTAACAACCAAATCATCTAATACATACTGTGACACTCCACTCACATCTGGGGCCCCCCTGGGCCGCCCGGGGGGGTATTTACTCCTGGATCGCGTTTTTGGGGTAGGCGGAATGGCATCAGCACGGGTTTCACGTTTTATACGGGCCTCCACCAGCTTTATTGGGGCACGGTTTTTTATCAGACTTGGAAAAAACATCAAAACAAAAATCCTGGCCGTCTGACCATAACTAAACAGAGAGTCCCTTTAATTGTCGGATAAGGTTTTCCAGTTTCAACCCTTGCCACTCCAGAAAGTAGGTTCCCTCACCCCCGGGGGCCAGGCCCCCCGGCTTTTTTCCTTCTTGCTGCCAAACCAAGTAGAGACCACCCCCCATTGATCACTGTAGTAGGAGGCCCTCTTTAGCCTACAGGGTTTGGCCCAAAACCTGGCCGGGAACGGGGGGAACTTGCAATCCCATCCCTCCTCCCCTTACTTGTGCCCCAATGGCATGACCTACAAGAGACACAAAAGTTCTGCAGTACTACTTTAACCTTGGCTTACAATGTTATCATCAGAGCTTTTGGCACTCCATGGTATATGTGCAACAGGTACCAACTCCGCACACACATGAGTCAAAACCACTTAAAGGACGCTGGTTATATGGGTTGGAACAAAATAAAAATATGGCCCAAGGGGGGTGGCGGAGGCAAGGATTCCACTTTGGGGAATTGACCACCATTTTAGTGCAACAGGACGGCTCTCTTGTAAACTTTTTGGTAGCGATTTGATCAACCTGGGAAAGGTTTGGGAAAACCCTTTTGGTATGGTTAACATGTGGTGGAGTGACTATGGGGGGGGATGCGGGGCAAAAAATTAAAGGCCCCCATTCGTGTGATTGTCTTTTCCCAGAGAGGAGCCTTTATGTTCAGTGTGCAGCTTGGAAGCCTGAGAATGTTTTCTTCCTACCTGTGTGAGGGAGACTCGTTTAATGAGGTGGTCCAATCTGGTAAAAGGTATGCCTGCATGAATGAGCCCTCGGGATATGTGTAGAGAAAATGTATGCTGGGCTCTGTATACTACGGATTTCACTTGCCTAATGGTTGCTGTTTTGCCAGTGTTTTTATGCCCTGGTACAAAGATGCAGGAGGGAAGGGGTGAGCTCTAGACACCCAGGGAGGGTGTGGCTTGAACCCTAGTGGAGGGGGTGGCAGGTTTAACCCCCAGGGAAAGAGGTGTCGGGTTTTCTGGGGCCTGTACATTTTCCACGGTTATGGAGAAACATTTTAAATAGTATCTCTAGGTATTTTTTCCCCTGGGGTTTGGGGGTGGATGGCGATGGATGCCCTTTGCGCAAGATGCCTTTTGAACCTATGGAGGCTAAAAAAGGGACGGAGTTGCCTATGTGAACACAGCCCGGGTTTGGTGTATGAGTGGGAGAAAATTAAAGGAAAGGGGCAGTTATGACTAATGCCCCGTATAAATGTGTTACCGTGCCTCCCGTCGTTGTGTGAATTTGATGGGGGGCAAGATATAGAATTCCAAAGGGAAAACTGAGAGTTCTCCCTTTGAGAGGGATAAAGGGGGTGGAGGGAAAATCTCCCCCATTGATACAGGTGTTGCTGCTAGAAAGCGCCCTGAGAAGTGTGACAGGAAAGATATCCTCTGTCCCTGGGAGGTGCCAGGTAAGGCCCCATGGGAGACAATCGTCTATAGAGGTTTCCAATGGTGACGCTGAAAAAATTTGCTGCCTGTGATTGGGGGGTTTGGTTTGTATTTCGGGAAAATGCATTTTTTGTGGCCCCAAATGATATGTAAGCCGGAATGGGCTCAACCATCATCAGCCCAAAGTTGGGCAACCCAAGTTTACTGCCATTACTTAGACGTCCAACCCCAAATGCAGCCTGGGGGACCTGGTTTTTAAATTTCACAGTCCGTGCCAAAAATCACAGGGTTTCTGAGGCCCCCGCTACCCCCCCCGGGAAAAAGTCCTACTTTTAGGAACATCTTCCTTAATTTTTAGGGGGGGAATGAAATTGTCCCCAATACACAAAACCTAGCCCGAGACACAGCTGGAATAAAAGACACTTTATGCATACATTATCCTAACGACTGGGGATAGTAAACCCATTCTAAAACCTATTCTTACAGTCAGGCACCTCACCCAAACATTCATGAAATTTTATGTAATACATTATTACTGAACTAGCTTCAGTCCTGTGGAGGGAAAAGTGAGTGGGGAAGTGGGGCACAGGGGGCGGGGGTGGGAGGGGAACGTAAAGCCCGAACTTTATTAAAGACAGACACACGGGGGGGGGGTGGGAAAGTCACAGATACAAAAATTATTCATATCGTATCCTCCCCTGGATCATCCAATGTAATAGTCTTTGAGTGGTGTGGATCAGCCGTGCAATCCTCCCCCAACATCCCCTCCGCTCAGGGACAAGCGGTTCCTGGAGATCCACAAAACGTCCTTAAAAAAGTTGTAAGGCAGACCTCCTGGGTGGCCCGGGCTGTGTGTACCCCGGAAGGGCATAGGCACGGACGTGTACACTGTTTTTCCTGGGTACGGAGTCTCTAAATTCAGTGAAAGGAAACCAACAAAAGCGAGCAATGGGCACTCCCCGAAAAGATGGAGTGCGGTCTCCTTCACAAAGGGGGGCACCGTTGGCGTCCATTTTTTAAAAGATTTTCGGGCTGCATGAAGGACCTGGGGGCAAAACCCCCTGGGTGGCCATCCCGACGTCCCTTTTGGGTTTGTTGGGGGATCCTGCAAACCAATGCCCTTTCTGAACTCTTGTTTTTCATTGGCCTGCGCCATGTTTTTAACCAGGATGTGTTCCAAGTTCCACTCAGAAAAGGGAACATCTCTCCTTGAGGCGAGAAGAGCACTAAATGGTATGTAGTGTTTTTAAAATTTGGGTTTTGCCCTCTACTAAATTTGGCATATACAAGGCATTATGGGGAAAGGGGGAGAAGTCAAGTGCCCTTAATTTTTGTAAAAAATCCTCAATTTGCTTTTGACCCAGGGGCTAGAAAAACAAAAGGGATATTTGCCCAAACCAGCTTTTTCCATCTGCAGCAGCTGTTCCAGGATGTTTGTCCCCCTCAGTGCAGGCGAAAGGGTGCGTGGCTTGGGGGTAAATTCCCTTTTGCTTTTTCAAGCCCCGGGATCAAAAGCGAATTGAGGATTTTGTTACATCCAAATTGAGGGCTCTCGAGCTTCTCAGCTCCTTTCCCATAATGCCAAGATCCAAAGGAAAGACAAAATTGTCCACTAATCTCCTCCTTGAAGTCCATGACACCCTGTAACACCATTCCCAGGGTGCAGTGGGCACTTACCATGTATTTAGCAAGAGACCATTGTGGCCTCTGATTGGCTGGAAGGTTACGTGAAGACTGAACGTTGACGCCATTGACGTCAATGAAATGAGCGGGTTTACAAGGTAAGTTGGTTTGTTTTTTTTATTCTACTTTTACTAATGCCCTTTAAGGGCATTCAACTTTTGGAGAGTATGGACAATTATTGACTATGGGATCTCTTTAAATGATTTGCCTTGAAACAGTTCTATGGATTGGGACAGAGGCGTAACTTCCAGCTCTTGGGTCCTAGTGCAAAAAGTGAAAAGGGGCCCACCAGTTACCATGCGCCATTTACAATACTGGAGTCTTCTTATCTGGCAGAATGGCTTTTGGGCCTCCTCAGGCTGCAGGGCCCGGTAGCGACTGCTACCTCTACACCCTCTATAGCTACGCCCCTGGATTGGAGCCATGACCAGCATTTCTATGTTTCTGAATGCCCCATTAAAAATACATTGGGAGATATTTATTAACAATAGCGTAAAATGCGTCAATTGATGTCATATAAGTGGTGCCATTATGCACTGTGTAGGACATGTACCAAAAGTGGTGCTACCTCGACAGTCGTACTTCTCAGTAAGTTAGTGTAGCATTCTTCAGTATGTATGAAAGTGTCTCACAGCACTTTATACATGTGTCCCCCAGATACCATGCACCATTTACAATACTGGTGTCTTCTTATGTGGCAGAAGGGCTTTTGGGCCCTCTCAGGCTGCAGGCCCGGTAGCGACTGCTACCTCTGCACCGCCTATAGCTATGCTCCTGGATTGGAATATTGAATATGGCACCTCTATGTGTGATTTGGCTTTAGACAGGTCTGTGGATTGGAACCCACTTCGGGCTCAATTGCACCATTGGCCCTTCGTTTGTATTGTACAATTGATACAAATGATCCCGGAGCTTAAATCCATTGAGCGTGTTTAATGATACGTTTCAATCTATCATCACCGGGGCTCTTTTTAAATCCAAATCACATCAAATAGTGTCACAAAATAATTAGTGCAGACAAGAAACCAGTTACCAAATTTTCCTCTGTATATTTCCAAGACACACAAACAGTTTGCAGGTTTTAGAATATAGCTGAAAGAATTACAAGTAATCAGATCTGGAGAGGGTCAACAGTGCAAACTTTTTAAGACTAATGTTTATTTAGAAAGCTGAGTGATGTCTGTTGCTTTTCTTGTGTCCCTGTGCCAAAACACTAATGACTTTACCAGACAAAGCAAAGCTCTGCAGAAAAAAGGATCAGAAGACCACCGGAGAAAATATATATATTGTGCAGGAAAATATTCCCAAAATAAACTTCACATTCCAGAGGATCAATAACTGTGTCATGCCTGTAGAGAAAACATGAATAATAATCAAATTATTGAAAGAAAAAGTCATATACCTTTAAAGAAAATCTATTTTCTTCTTTACTTCAAATATTTTTTCCAATGCTTTTCCTTTTTTAAAATTTATTTCCAAATTTTAATTTGATCTGTATAGATAATTCAAAAATTTAGTTTAGAAAAATCTTTAAAATAAGTACATTATAATTCCAGTCTTTTAGAAAAAAATTATTGACGTATCTATTATTTTTGACATATGCCAAAATGGGGGAATATAAAATATTTTACAAAAACATTGCATTTCTAGGCAGCAAGTCAAATGATTAAAGGGATAACTTAAAAATTTTAAATCCAGTTTAGAAAAAGTTTTAAAATAAGTACAATTTTAGTTTCAGTCTATTAGAGAAAATAATCGACGTACTGTATCAATTACTTTCGATATATTACAAAATGGGAGGATTTTTTAAAATTTTACAAATACTTTCGTATTTCTAGTTAACAAGTAAAACGAGTGAAGCAATAACTTAAACATTTTAAATGGAGTTTGGAAAATCTTTAAAATAAATACACTTTAGTTCCAGTCTATTAGAAAAAAATAATTGATATATCTATTAATTTGGACATATTCCAAAATGGGAGGAATCTAAAATATTTTTGCAAAGACATCGTATTTTTAGGTAACAAGTCAAATGATTAAAGCAATAACTATGCAATCAAGTTTCTTGGCACAAAAACATCATCTTTTTATGTCAATTTTTTTCAATGCTTTTACTTTTTTTAAAGTTTCCAAAGTTTTCTTTTAGAAGTTAATTTCAAACTTATTGTTAGAAAAATCTAGAAATAAGTACATTTTAATCTCAGGCAACTAGAAATTTAACTTATAGAAATACTATTTTTGACAATTACCAAATGCAAGGAATATAAGATATTTCACAAAAACACCATATTTATATGTAACAAATCAAACTATTCAGGCAGTAAATACACGGTTAAGTGTTCAATTAAAAAATGTTAAAATAAAGTTTTAATGTGCCTTAAATTTTAATGTCTGTGGATTTTTCAAATTGTTTTATTTATTTTTTAATTTCAAAATCTGAAATTATTTGTATGGATTATTTTTATGTCTATGAATTTTTAAAATAGATTTTTTCTTTTTATTTCAAAATCTGAAATTATTTGTATTTATTATTTTTATGTCTATGAAGTTTTAAAATTGATTTTTTCTTTTTATTTCAAAATCTGATTTTTTTTATTTATTATTTTTAGGTCTATGAATATTTAAAATAGTTTTTTCGTTTTATTTCAAAATCTGAAATTTGTGTCGATTATTGTTATGTCTATGAATTTTTAAAATTGATTTTTTTCTTTTTATTTCAAAATTCAAAATTCATTGAATTTATTATTTTTAGGTCTAATTATTTTTAGTTTTTAAAATAGTTATTTTTTTTTTTTTAATTTCCAAATCGGAATTTGTTTTAATGCCTAAGCATGGAAATAGGAAGGAAGGAAAAAAAATTATAATTAAAATTCCTTTACATGTTAACTGTAACTATTAAACCTACTGTCATATATCACCATAGAGAAAGACTCTGAAAATAATTCACAATAAAATTAAACAATCAGATAAAATTTTACACAACGTTAATGTCTTTCTAATAAATGTCAGGGATACTGTTTCTGCTACAGAAAAGTAAATATGTCACGGTTTGTCTTACAGGATAATTGATTGCCCTTTTTGTTGGATGAAATAAGGGGGAAGAAGGTGGTATTAATGTGTTTACTTAACTGGCAACCTCATCAGAAAATTCAAGAAGCATCCCTTGCTTCCAACAAAAGATCCACATGGAAAATCAATTGCAAATAACAAGCTTGTATGGAAGCCCTCACACTTTCTGTTGAGTTATTAGCCAAGAAATATGTGAATGAAAGTTGGATTTGGAGAGGTTATTCATTTATTAGTCTCCAAGGCTCGTTACAAACCACAGATTTTGTTTTCGGTTATCCAAATCTAGAGCAAGAATGATGATTTTTAGTTAATTGCCTCCATTTACAAGCTAAATAAAATAGACTGTAGGAAAATAGACAAATAAAAACCTAAAGAAAAAGGTAATTTATGTAGATTCGAGTCTAATAAAATCTACACTGCTAGGTTTAATACACGGTAGTTTTATTGTCACCCGTAAAGATTTTTATGAGATCTGGAAAATGAATCATTTTCAACATTTATAAACTTGCATAAACTTAAGCGCTGTAAAAAGAAGATCTCCTTGTGTTAATTAGATTCATGGTGAAGGCTCTAAGGCCTCATGCAGAGGGACGTGTAACAGAGTTCTGTTGTACTACTGTAGGCCCCAGGGGTCTAGCTAAGGGCTGAGGGGCCATGGTGACTAATACCATTATACTTTTACTCATCAAATCAATATCCAAGACCAAAATAACCAACAACAACAGTATACAAAAACCAAATAATACCGCCGCATTATAACCACATATCACTGCCATAAAGTGACTGAAAAATACCACCATACTGTCATTAAATATAAACCATTACACTAAGATCACTGAAACCTCCATATAGTAGTAGACACCAGTGTACACAAGCTCTGCAGACTGTATATTACCTCCATACAGTGACCATATAGTGGTAGACACCAGTGTACACAGACTCTGCAGACTGTATATTACCACCATACAGTTACCATATAGGGGTAGACAGAAGTGTACACAGGCTCCACAGACTGTATATTACCTCCATACGATGACTATATATTGGTAGACACCAGTGTACACAGGCTCCACAGACTGTATATTACCTCCATACGGTGACCATATAGTGGTAGACACCAGTGTACACAGGCTCTGCAGACTGTATATTACCTCCATACAGTGACCATATAGTGGTGGATACTAATATACACATGCTCTGAGCTGTAATTACTCCATACGTGACTTATATGGTAACACATGTACACAGGCCCCAATGTAATTTACCTCCTACGGACATATTGTAGACACAGGTACAGCTCTGCAACTGAAAATTTACTCCATACAGTGACTTTGTGTGATACTAATATACACATGCTCTGAGCACTGTATATAACTGCCATATAATGACCATTTAGTAATATACTATCATCTTCCTATCTGTGTCCCCCCTCTATACAAAGTCCCCATCCATAGTGCCCTGAATAGTAATAATGAACCCCTTGGAACTCCATACAGTAACTGTACTCCTAAACAGTTAATGGACCCTCAGACAATTATAGAGCCCCATTTGTACCACCAGTAGGTAAATAGACAGGCAGGTAGGTAGTCGCTTCTTTAAGGTAGGTTAGTTTTCCATAATAAGTCAGACAAAAAGTATGCAGACTTTTCCTTTTGAGTGGGTAAAATACCCATTATATAAATAGATAGACTCCCAATAAGTAGGCCAGCTCCCACTTTTTAGTCTCCCATTATGTAACAAGGTTAGTAGGCTTTCCATTAGGTACCTAGTTTAATAGGACCCTTGGCAGGTTGGTAGCTTCCCTAGTAGTTAGGTAAGTAGCCCCTCCGGTAGGCAGATAGGTCCCCTGGTAGCTAGGTAGGTATATAGGCCTTCAGTATGTAGGTAGATATGCAGGGCTCCAGTAGGTACATATCAAGTACCAGTAGATAGGTATGTAGTCCCTCTAGTAGGGGAGCAGGTAGGGCCCCTTATTAGGTATGTAGATAAAGTACCCCCAGGAGGTTAGTAGGTGTATATATATATATATATATATATATATATATGTATATATCCCCAGATAAGTAGGTATACAGCCTCTCCAGTAGAGATGTAGGTATATAGGCCCACCAGTAGATAGGTAAATGTATATATAAAGGTCCCCAGGTAAGTAGGTTTACAGCCTCTCCAGTAGGAGGGTGGGTATATTGGTCCCAACCAAGTAGCTAGGTATATAGGGCCCCTAGTAGGTAACTAGGTAAATAGGGCCTCTGACATGTAACTAGGTATACAGGGTTCCTGGAAGGTAGCTTGGAATTCAAAGCCCCTCGTAGGTTGATAGTTACAGGTTTACCACTGTGTAGAGTAAAATTTTATGAGTCCCAAAAATCATTCAGCTAGTCCTTGACATTTGACAGGAGCTATAGGATAGTCGATTAAGAATTTTAAATAACAAAGAGCTAGAGGAATAACAAACAGATAGAGGAAGCCACACGTGGTCTATCAGCAGGATGGTCACCTCCACATATCACAGATAGAGGAGGATCTGCCACACATGGTCTATCAGCAGGATGGTCACCTCCACATATCACAGATAGAGGAGGATCTGCCACACGTGGTCTATCAGCAGGATGGTCACCTCCACATGTCACAGATAGAGGAAGATCTGCCACATGAGGTCTATCAGCAGGATGGGGGGCCTCCACATACACAATAGAGAAATCTGCCACACGGTGGGCTATTTCCCCGGATGGCCCCCTTTCCACAAATCATAGAGGAAGATCACCACACGTGGTTATCAGGGATGGGCACCCCCCACATATCACAGATAGAGGAGGATCCCGCCAAAGTGGCTATCAGCAGGATTGGGCACCCCCATATCAAAATTAGAGGGAAAAACTGCCACACGTGGTCTATCACAGGGGGGCACCCTTTCCCCATATCACAGATAGGGAAGATTCATCCCATGTGGTCTATCAGCAGGATTTTTCACCTCCCCCCAAAAACCCCAGATTTGAGGAGGAATTTTCCCCCAAAAGGTCTAATCAGCAGGGAAGGGCCCCTCCACATATCAAAAAATGAGGAAATTGCCCACAAAGGGGGGCCTAACCCGCAGGGTGGGTCACCTCCACATATCACAGATGGAGGGATCGCCACAAAAGTGGTCTATCCTCCCAAAGGTCACCTCCCCATATCACAGATAGAGGAGGAATTCTGCCACAATTTTGGGCATCAGCAGGATGGTCCCCCCCCCCATAAACACAGATTTGAGGAAAAATCAGCCACAAAGTGGTCTATCACAGGATGGGCACCCCCCCACATTTCACAGATTAAAAAGATCGCCACATGTGGGGCTATCCAACAGGATGGGGCACCTCCACATATCAAAAGATAGAGGGGGAATTTTGCCACATTTTTGGCTATCAGCAGGATGGTCCCCTCCACCCTAACACAATATAGGAAGATATGCCCCATTTGGTCTATCACAGGATGGGCCCCCTCCACAATCACCCATAGAGGAAGATCTGGGCCCTAAAGTGGCTATACAGGATGGGACCTCCACATGTCAAAGATAGAGGGAAAATCTGCCACATGTGGCTATCCCCAGGATTTGGGACCTCCACATAAAAAAAAGAAATAGGAAAGGATCGGCCCCACGTGGTCCCAAAACACAGGATGGTCACCTCCACATATCACCCCATAGAGGAAAAATCTGCCACAAATGTGGCTAATTTGCAGATGGTCCCCCTCCACATCTCACAATAAGGGCGGGGCCCGCCACAAGTTTTTCTATCCCGCCCGGATTCAAAATTTCCCCATCTTTACAGATAGAGGAGAAACCCGCCACACATGGTCCCATCAGCAGGGAAGGTCACCTTTCCCCTGTCACAGATAGAAGGGGGATCTGCCCCTGAGGGCTAAACAGGGGAAAGGGTGGTCCTTTCCCCCTATAACAATAGAGGAGGAACTGCCCCCCAAAGTTGGGCCATCAACAGGAAAGGTCACCTCCACATGTCAGAGATAGAGGGAAAAAATCTGCCACATGTTTGGGCGATCAGCAATGGTGGGGCCCCACATTTCACAGATAAGGGAAGATTTTGCCACACGTTTGGGCTATCACAGGATGGTCCCTCCACAAATCCAAAAGAGGAAAATCACCACAAGTTCAAACAGGGAGGGTGGTCCCCCTCCACATATCACAAAATAAAAGGAAATCTTCCACATGTGGTCCCATCAGCAGGAAGGCCCCCCCACATATCATAGATAAGGAAAATTCTGCCACACGTGGGCTATCAGCAAAGGGGTCACCCCACATATCACAAATAGAGGAAGACTGCCACCCCCGGATCTACAGCAAGGGTGGTCCCCCTCCACATGTTCCCCAGATAGAGGAGGATCTTTCCCCCACTGACTATCAGCAGGGTGGTCCCCCTCCACATGTCACAGAGAGAGGAAGATCTGCCACAATTTTGGGCTAACAGCAGGGTGGTCAAACCCCCACAAACACAGATAGAGGAAGAATTTTCCTCCAAACGTTCTCTCAGCAGGAAAGGTCCCTTCACATATCACAGATAGAGGAGGATCTGCCAACGTGGTTATCACAGGGTGGTCACCTCCCCATAACACAGATAAGAAGGATCTCCCCATGTGGTTCCCATTTAGCAGGGGTGGGCACCTCCACATATCACAAATAGGGGCAGGGGTCTGCCACACGTGGTCTATCATCAGGATTGTGGGCCTTCCCCCATATCCCCAGATAGAGGGGGGATCTGCCACACTTTGGGCAAGAGCCCGGGTGGGCACCCCACAATATCACAGATAAGCAGGATCTGCCACAACGTGGTTTTAAAAAACAGGATGGGGACCTCCACATATCACAGATAAGGAAAGGGTCGGCAAAAACGTGGCTATCACAGGGTGGCCCCCTCCCCAAAATTTTACAGGGTAAGGAAGAATTTTTCCCCAGGGGGTCTATCCCGCAGGTGGTGACCCCAAAAAATCACAATAAGGAAGATTTTGCCACAAGTGGGCTATCCGCAGGATGGGCCCCTCCACATATCACAGAAAAGAAGGGGAAAATTCCACATGGTTTGGGCCTTTCCCGCAGAAGGTCACCTCCACATATCACAGATAGAGGAGGAAACTGCCACAAAGTGGGGCCCCATCCAGGATGGTTTTCCCTCCCAAAAATGTCACAGAAAAAGAGGAAATCTGCCAAAAGTTTTGGGCTATCAGCAGGGTGGCCCCTCCAAAATATCACCCATAGAGGAAGATCTGCCCCATGTGATCTATCACAGGGAAGGTCACCTCCACCCACACAGACAAGGAAGGTTTTCTGCCACACGTGGTCCCCATCACAGGACGGTCACCTCCACATATCACAGATAAGGAAAATCTGCCACATGTGGGTCTAAACAGCAGGATGGTAATTTTCCCATATCACAGATAAAGGAAATCATCCACATTGGGGCCCTAAATTTAGCCGGATGGTAATCCCCCATATCACAGATAGAGGGGGATCGGGCCCCCAAACCCGGTCTATAAACCCGGATGGCCCTTTCCCCATATCAAAGATAGAGGAAGATTGCCACATGTGAACTATCACAGGAAAGGTCACCTCCCCAATTCACAGATAGAGGAAGATCGCCACATGTTTGGGCTAAACAACAGGATGGTTCCCCCCCTCCATAAGGGCACAGATAGAGGAAGATCCCGCCACACGTGGTCTATCCCGCAGGGGTGGCACCCCACATATTACAGATAGAAAGGGGGATCTGCCACTTTTGGGCTTTTCAGCAAGGGTGGTCCCCCCCCACAATCACAGATGAGGAAGAAACTGCCAAAAGTGGTCCCAAACCGCAGGATGGTCACCTCCCCCCATATCACAGAAAAGAGGAAGATTTTGCCACAAAGTGGTCTATCACAGGAAAGGGGCACCCTCCACATATCACAGAAAGAGGAGGACTGCCACAAAGTGGTCTACCCAAAGGGTGGTCACCTCCACATGCACAGAAAGAGGGAAAATTTTGCCAAAATGTGGTCTTTTCAGCAGGATGGTCACCTCCCCCATAACCCCAGATAGAGGAAATCTGCCACAGTGGTCCTTTAGCAGGATGGTCGCCTTCACATTTTCACAGGGTAGAGGAAGGAATCTGCCACACGTGGGGCAACAGCAGGATGGTCACCTCCACAATCACAGATAAGGGAAAGGGTCCCCCCACATTGGGGGCTATCAGCGATGGGACCTCCACAAAATCACAATAGAGCAAGGGTCGCCACACGTGGTTTTATCAGCAGGATGGTGACCCCCACAAATCACAGAAAAAAGAGTAAGGATCGCCACACGTGGGCTTGAGCGGGTGGGCACCTCCAAATAACACAGATAGAGCAGGGTTTTGCCACAAAAGGGGCCCAAAACAGCAGGGTGGTTACCTCCACATATCACAATAGAGGGGGAACGGCAACACGTGGTCCCATCAGCAGGGTGGGTCACCTTTCCAAAATATCCCAGATAGAGGAAGATCTGCCACAATTTTGGTTTTATCACAGGGTTTGGGGACCTCCACAAAACACAGGGTAGAGGGAAATCTGCCAAAATTTGGGCCCCCTCAGCAGGGTGGTCACCTCCACATATCACAAGATAGAGGGAAAAATTCTGCCACCTTTTTGGTTTTTCAAGAATGGTCACCCCACTATCACCCAAAAGAGGAGGATCTGCCCCCACGTGGTTTTATTTGCAGGGGGGTCACCCCTCCACATGGGCCCCAGAAGAGGAAGAAACTGCCACATGTGGGCTATCAGCAATGGTACCCCCCACATAAACACAGATGAGAAGATCCCCACATTTTGTCTATCAGCAGGATGGTCACCTCCCCCAAATCACAAGACAAGGGGAATTTTGCCACACTGGTCCCATCAGCAGGGCGGTCACCCCCCACATACACAGATGGAGGAAAAATCTGCCCCATGGATTTTAACAGCAGGGGGTAAACCCCCCCATATCACAGATTTAAAAAGATCATCCACAAAGTGGTCTTCACAGGATTTGGGAATTTCCCCCCCCCATATCACAGATTAAAGGGGGATCGCCACACCTGGTTAAACACAGGGTGGCACCCCCCCCACAATCACAGATAGAAAGGGAAAAATCCTGGGCCCCAATGTATCTATCAGCAGGGTGGTCACCCCCCACAAGTCAAGAAAGAGGGAAAATTTTGCCACATGTGGGGCTATCAGCAGGAGGTTCCCCCCTCCACATTCACAATAGAGGGGGAAAAAGCTACATGTGGGCCCATCACAAGATGGGCCCCCCTCAACATTTCACATATTTTGACGTTTTCCCATGTATATTAGTATTCATCTCTCTATTTTGTTACATTGTATCAATGTAATATCGCTTTGTAATGCTTTTTTTTACTGCTCTCTGGGGTATCTTTTAAATTTTTCCCCCTCCAGGGATGTTACATTTTATTTGATCTAATAAACGCTTTGGAATACTATTTATTACGTTGCTTTTGTGTATATTTGAATTCTCCCCTAATATGTTTATTTGATCGAATACAAATCCCCTTTGGAAATGCTTTTATTTTCGTTTCCCTGTGTATATTTGTATTCTAATATGTTACATTGTATCGATGCAATATCGCTTTGTAATGCTGTTATTTCTGTTGCTCTGTGTATATTTGTATTCTCTCTAATATGTTACATTGTATAGATGCAATATCGCTTTGCAATGCTATGTTATTACTGTTGCTCCCGTGTAAAAATTGTATTCTCTCTTAAAAATTTTTTTACATTTGGGAAAACGATACAAAAAACGCTTTTAAAAGCCCATTTATTACTGTTGCTCTGTGTATATTTTGTATTCTTCTCTCCAGTATGTTACATTTGTATCGATACAATATCGCTTTGTAATACTATGTTAAACTGTTGTCTGTGTATATTTGTTCTTCTCTCCATATGTTACTTGTATGTCAATACGCTTTGTAATGTTTGTTATTCTGTTGCTTGTGTATATTTGTATTTTTCTTCCCCATATGTTCATTGAAAGATGCAAAAATCGCTTTGAATGCTTTTTTCTGTTGCTCTGTGTATATTTGTATTCTTCTCTCTAATATGTTAATTTTATAGATCAATATCGTTTTGAAATGTTTTGTTTTTTACTGTTTCTTTGATATTTGTATTCTCTCTAATATGTTACATTGTATAGATGCAATATCGCTTTGTAATACTATATGTTATTACTCCTATTCTGTGTATATTTGAAGTGACGTGCAGCTACATTGCTCTTTGACACCTGATATATAATACGTGAGCTGTCTAACTTTAATTCTGAAGTTCCTTAAACCCAATAATTCCCTGTGGGAGCTGCATGTAATATCAAGAGCGATTTTCTATAAACAGAAGTATGTAGCATACAATCTCGCTGAAAGACATGTATCACATCTATGATGTCTGTGTGGCATAACAATTAGACTTAAATCAAACACATTAGCAATGTTACTGAGTGATCTTGCCACCAGTCGTTCCATTTATTGTTGTATATTTCAATCTCTTGCACTTTGACATAAGTAAACAAATCTACGGGAAAAAAAAAACCCAAATGTATGAAATTTTTGTTTCCCCCAAATGTAAAGGGCCCCCGGGCCGGAGCTTGACATTTTGTATTGTTTATATCACTTACATAAGGTAAATATTTGGGTGTGGGATGAACTACGTGCAAAATGGCATCTGGACCCGATGGGGTCAGAGTAACTTATGTTTGCACTGTGAGCTGAGGGACGCTGGACTCTCAAGCAGAAATACATTTCATTGATCTTGAGTTCACGCAGAACTTCAAGATCACTATTAAGCAATTTCTTCTAATAGTTCACATTTTGATATGCACATTTTTATTTTTTAAGTGACTTGAAGTGAGCATAATTTTAGATCCAAAATGCTAATAAATTTCTTAATACACAGTCAAGTCACATTATTATGACCAGTAGCTAGTATCCATAGCGCCTGGCGTGTGCAGCATGGAAAGTAGGTAGACGAGCAACGAGAGACTTGGAAGTCTTAGTTCTGCTCTTGGATTTTGGACATTTCTAGCCGTGTGTCTTGTAGTGTTATCTTTCTGGAAGATCCCTGTAATGCAGAGGTGGATTCGCTGGACCACCGCAAGCGATGATAGTTTAGCCACGCCAGGGAGCGGAGTCTAAGTATCCCCCGGTGTTCATCAGAGCCCGCCGCAAAGCGGGATGGACTTGCTGCGGTGTGAAGCTACCAGGTCGCTACCCCTGACGTGACTTGCTCGCGGCGGCTGGGGTAATGCGTAGTACAGAATCAGAATCCGGAGACAGGCAGAAGGTCAGGACAGGCAGCAGAGGTTCGTGGTCAGAGACAGGCAGAAGGTCAGGGCAGGCGGCAAACAGGCAAGGTCAGGAACGTAAGCAGGCGGACTGGTACACGGGTAGGCAAGACGGAACTTCAGAATACAGACTAAGCACTCCAACACACACCAACAAACTGGCAGTGAGTGTAGGAGGCGTGCACACTAAATAGGGTCAGCGTCGGGCGATGGCCAATTATCGGCACACTATCCCTTTAAATCCCGCCCAGCTGTCGCGCGCGGCGGCCGTCGGAGCTAGACACAGGAGCGGGGACTGGTGAGTACGGGGTTTCCTGGGCAGTGGCAGAAGGGCAAGGGCTGCGGGCAGCCGTGGCACCCGCGCCGGACCCCGTAAGCACAGGGGGACGGCCGCGGCGCCGAGGCCCGTTACAGTACCCCCCCCGTAGGTCTCCCCCTCTTCCTTTGGAATTTAGAGGGGAGATAGGGGACGGGTTTTGGCCTGGTTTCCCACACAAACGTCCTCCGGACCGAACCCCTTCCAGTCAATAAGGAAGAACCGCTTCCCCTCACTGTCTTCTCCGCCAACACCTCCTTGACCTCAAAGATTTTTACTGTATTAGCGACAGGAGAAGGCGGGGAGAGATCTAGGGAGAAGCGGTTCAGTACCACGGCTTCAGGGAGGGCCCCATAAAAGGGGTTTTGGGACACTAGAGTGGGAGGCAAGCGGAGCTTGTAGGATACGGGGGTTCGTCCCCGAAGTACCACAAAAGGGCCCAAGTATTTGGGGGCCCAACTTGTAATGGCACTTTGAAGCGGATTGTACTTGGGGGACAACCAAAACCCCTATCGCCCGGCTCAAAAAAGGGGGGGGGACCTACGATACCTGTCAGCCTGACGTTTAGTCCGAGCAGAAGCCTGTAGCATGGCCTGTCATGTGAGTCGCCAGAGGCCCTTGATGTCCTTTACTTGGGCATCCACGGCAGGGACAAGGGAAAAGGTAGCTAGGGGGAGAGGTGGGCGGGGCTGTAACCCAAAGACGACAAACACGGGGGAGGCCCCAGCGGATTCCGAATCTAAGGAGTTCTAGGAAAACTCTGCCCAGTGAGATCGGATCAGTTATCCGGACGAGCGGACAAAAAATGCCGCAAGTAGGTGCCCAACACCTGGTTAATCCGCTCTACCTCCCCGTTAGTTTGAGGGTGGTATGCAGATGAAAAATCTAGCTGAACCTGCAACTGACAGCACAGGGCCCGCCAAAATTTAGCAATAAACTGGACTCCCCTGTCAGAGACAATATGCAAAGGGAGACCGTTGCAATGGAAAAAAATAAACGGAAAAAATTTTGGGGCCAGCTGGGGGGCAGAGGGTAACCCAGGCAGAGGGATAAAGTGAGCCATTTTGGAGGAAACGATGGGGTCACCACCCAGATGACCGTGTTTCCAGATGAGGGGGGAGATCTGTAACAAAGTCCATGGCGACATGGGTCCAGGGTTTTTCCCGGCACGGGGAGAGGCTGAAGAAGGCCCGCGGGCTTGAGATGAGGGACCTTATTACGGGCACAGGAGGTGCGGCCAGAACAAAGTCCAGAACGGGAGACCAGCTGTAGAGACCGATGGACTCCTGGATGTCCAGCTGTTCGCAAAGAATGTCCCCACTTCAGGATTCTAGGCCGCAAGGCAGGACGCACATAAGTCTTACCGGGGGGCAAGTGTTGAAGATCCACGGGAGCAGCCATGAAGAGCCGTTCTGGAGGGACTATGTGCTGTGGAGGAGACTCAGGACCCACCGTATCCAAAGAACGAGATAGGGCGTCAGCTTTGACGTTCTTCCCGGCTGGCCGAAAGGGCAGAAGGAAGTCAAAACGGGCAAAAAAGAGCGACCATCTGGCTTGCCGGGGATTCAGGCGTTGAGCCGACTGAAGATATAGGAGGTTTTTATGGTCGGTAAAGATGTTAATAGGGTGACGAGCCCCCTCCAGCAGGGGACGCCACTTTCTCTAGAGCCAACTTTATGGCCAATAATTCGCGACCCACCAATGGTATAATTCTTCTCGGCAGGAGAGAAAGTTTTGGAGAAAAACCCACAAGTATGCAGTTTACCCGAGGAGGGATCTCTGCAGGAGGACAGGCCGGCCCACAGGGGAAAGGGTTTCCACTTCCAGAATGAATGGGCGGTTAGGGTCCGGGCGAGACAGAACCGGAGCAGACGTGAAAGCAGATTTGAGATGGTTGAAGGCTTCTTGAGCTTCAGGGGGCCAGGATTTGGGATTGGCATTTTTCTTAGTTAGAGCCACCAGGGGAGCCACAAGCGTAGAGAAATGTGGGTTTAAATTGTCTATAATAATTGGCGAACCCAAAAAACGTTGATGGCCCGAAGGCCCACCAGTTGTGGCCACGTAACCCCTGCGGAGAGTTGTGAAGGACCCATCCGGAGACCCTTGTCAGAGACGATGTTCCCTAAGAAGGGTAAGCTGGTGCGTTCAAAGAGACACTTCTCCGGTTTGGCAAAGAGCTGATGGGTGCAGAGTCGCCTAAGAACCTGGCGGACGTGGTGGCGATGAGTTTCAAGATCAGGAGAATAAATTAGAATATCGTCCAGGTAAACATAACACAGGGCATAGAGTAGGTCCCGGAAGATCTCGTTGACAAAGTTCTGAAACACAGCAGGGGCGTTACATAGACCGAATGGCATAACCAAGTACTCGAAATGGCCATCCCGCGTATTAAACGCCGTTTTCCACTCATTGCCTTCTCGAATGCGGATTAAGTTATAAGCACCGCGTAGATCCAGCTTGGAAAAGATTTTCGGGCCTTGCAGGCGGTCGAAAAGTTCAGAGATCAAGGGCAGAGGGTAGCGTTTTTTTATCGTAATTTTATTTAAGCCCGATAGTCGATTTCAGGGCCGGAGAGACCCGTCTTTTTTCTCCACGAAAAAGAAGCCGGCTCCTGCTGGAGACGAGGACTTACGAATGAAGCCTTTACGGAGGTTCTCCAAGATGTACTCTGACATAGCCTTAGTCTCCGGGAAAGAGAGGGGATAGACCTGGCCCCGGGGAGGAGTACAGCCCGGTTGGAGATCTATGGGACAATCATAAGGCCGGTGTGCAGGAAGAGTTTCGGCCTGTCTTTCCGAAAAGACGTCAGCAAAGTCCCAGTATGGCGTAGGTAGGCCTGGTGGAGGCCTGGTAAATTTCAGGGAGGCGGCCCGAGGAGCAGGTTGCGGCTTCGACAAGCAACGCGAGAGACATGCGGAACCCCAACGCAAGACTTCGCCTGTGCTCCAGTCCATGGTCGGGGTATGGTCCTGCAACCACGGAAGGCCCAGAAGGTTTTCAGACGAGGATCGAGGCAGGATGAGAAGTTGCAAAGTCTCCTTGTGAGAGCCCAATGCAGGTGAGGGGAGCAGTGCGGAAGCGGATAGGTCCTTAAGGCATTCGCCACTGACCAACGAGACGAAAATAGGCTTCTGCAACGTCATCACTGGGAGACGAAACCTGGCCACAAGTTCGTGGCTTATGAAATTTCCTGCAGATCCTGAATCAATGAAGGCGGTGGCCTGAAAGGTGCTGTCCGGTGAAACACCAATACATACGGGCATGGTCAGACGGAGAGAGGCCGCTCTGACACCTAGGGTTGCCTCTCCTATGAGCCCCAGGGGCGGGAGTTTCTCGGGCGCACTGGACAGTCCCCAATAAAATGGCCAGAACCGCCACAATAGAAACACAGCTGCTTCTGACGACGCTGTGAACGTTTCTCCTGGGACAGATGGGCACTCTCAACCTGCATAGGTTCTTCCTCGGAAACCCTTGGAGGAGGAAGAGGCGGCCTCTGGAACGTGGGAGCCAAGCGGGGTAAAAGGCATGGACGGACGACCTCCCGTTGAAGGCGGAGCTCTTGTTGCCTTTCGGCGAACCGAATATCGACTCGGGTGGCTAGGTGGATTAAGTCATCCAAAGCAGCTGGTAGATCCCGAGCGGCGAGCTCATCCTTGATTTGTCACGAGAGACCTTGCCAGAATGTCGCCACCAAAGCTTCATTATTCCATCCAGCTCCGAAGCAAGAGTGCGAAACTGCACTGAATACTGACCAACCGTGGTTTCGCCCTGATGCAGCCGGAGTAGTGCTGCGGCGGCCAAAGAAGTACGGCCTGTTCCTCAAAGACGTGTGGAACCCCCAGAGGAAGGTTTTTGGGGGTCAGGGTCAGAGGATCCCCTCGATCCCATAGTGGCGGGCCCAAAACCAAGGCTTCTCCCGACAAGAGGCTGATTATGAAGGCCACCTTGGCACGCTCTGTAGGAATTGGTGCCCCATCATCTCGAGGTGGATGGAGCACTGGCTGATGAACCCTCGGCATTTCTTTGGGGTCTCCACTAGCGTGAGGGGAAATGGCAGATGCAGAGAGGGTCCCGAAGCCGGAGCAGGTAGAGCAATGGACGCTGGAGCAACGGACGCTGGAGCAGGTGGGGCGGGGCAGCTGGGGAGGCAGACGGGCCGCAAGATTCTGTATCATGGCCGCTAGCTGGTCAATACGTTGGGTTGCTGGGCGGACTTTCCGTGTGACATCCCAGAGGTCGGGCAGAGGTACCCTGGGGGAATCCATGGCTAGTTCGTACTGTAAGCAGAGGTGGATCGCTGGACCAACGCAAGCGATGATAGGGTTAAGCCACCCAGGGAGCGAGTCTAAGTAGCCCCCGGTGTTCACCAGAGCCCGCCGCAAAGCGGGATGGACTTGCTGCGGGTTTAGGCTACCAGGTCGCTACCCTGAGGGACTTGCTTGCGGCGGCCGGGTAATGCGTGGTACAGAATCGAATCCGGAGACGTAGTCGGGGACAGGCAGAAGGTCAGGGCAGGCGGCAAACAGGCAAGGTCAGGAACGTAAGCAGGCGGACTGGTAGGCAAGACAGAACTTTAGAATACAGACTAAGCACTCCAACACACACCAACGAACAGGCAGTGAGTGTAGGAGGCGTGCACACTAAATAGGGTCAGCGTCGGGCGATGGCCAATTATTGGCACGCTATTCTTTTAAATCCCGCCCAGCCGTCGCGCGCGCGACCTAAGCAGCGGGTACGCGCGCGGTGGCCATCAGAGCAAGACACAGGAGCGGGGACTGGTGAGTATGGGGTTTCCTGGGCAGTGGCAGAAGGGCAAGGGCTGCGGGCCGCGCCGAGCCCCGTTACAATCCCTTCGACACTAGGGGAGACATGTATGGGTATACGTGATCTGCAAGGAGGGATTCATACTCAAATCATGGGAAGAGCACCTTCCACATGGATGAGTGGCAAAAAAACCTTCCCCAGATCATAGCGCTGCCACCACCAACTTGTGTTCTTCCAGCAATGGTGGCAGGGTGTTTGTTCTCTGGTGTTTCTTGCCTGACACACCAATATCCATCTGTTCCATGAAGCAGGTAACATGAATCATTGGACAAAACATCCTTCTGTCAATCAGTGGAGGACCAATTGCAGTACTGCCATGAAAATTTAAGCCATTTCTGTCATGCAGATTGGTTAGCAAAAATTAATTGACAATCGTTTGCTGCGGGGCCCCATACATATGTAGGGTTAGCAGAGGTGCAGGGATGTTGCTCCAGGGCCCCATACACAGCAGGGTTGAGGCAGAGGTGCAGTGACATGTGCTGTCCGGGGACCCATACAAGTAGGGTTAGCAGAGGCGTTGCAGTGACATCCGTCTGTCCGGGGCCCCATTACACTGTAGGTTAGCAGGAGGTGCCAGTGATGTCTGCTCCCGGGGGCACCCAATACTCAAGTAGGGTGGCAGAGGTGCAGTTGACCATCAGTCTGCTCCCCGGGGCACCAACACAGTAGGGTTTAGCAGTGGAGCGGTGACTTCCGTCTGTCCAGGGCCCATACACAGTTTAGAGGTTAGGCAGAGGTGCCGTGACATCCGTTGCTAAGGGGCCCATACAACATAGGGTTAGAAGAGGTGCTTGGACATCGTCTGCTCCAGGGGTCCCATTCACATAGGGGTTAGCAGAGGTGTGCAGTGACTCCGCTTGTGTCCTGGGCTCGCATTACACAGGTCAGGGTTAGCAGAGGTGCAGGAGTGACATTCCGTCTGCTCCGGGGCCCCATACACAGTAGGGTTAGCAGAGGTGCAGTGACATCCTCTGCTCTGGGGCCCCATACAACAGTAGGGTTAGCCAGAGGTGGAGTGACATCCCGTCTCGATCCGGGGGGCCCCATACACAGTAGGGTAGCAGAGGTGCAGTAAACATCCGTCTGCTCCGGGGCCTTATATCACAGTAGGGTTAGCAGAGGTGCGATGACATCCGTCTGTCCAGGGTCCCATAAACAGTAGGGTTAGCAGAGGTGCATGACATCGCCATGCTCCGGGCTCCGATACTCAGTAGGGTTAGCAGGGTGGAGGGACATCCGTCTTCATTTTTTTTGGGGCTCCGGGGGGGGGAGGGGGGGGGTGGGGTGGGCCACCATTACACAGGTAGGTTACGCAGAGGTGCTGAACCTCCGTCTGATCCAGGGTCCCATACCAGTAGGGTTAGCGAATGCTAGTGGACATTCCAGTCTGCCCAGGGTCCATACACGTAGGGTTAGCAGGGTGCAGTGACATCCATCTGCTCCAGAGGGTCCCCCATAACAGTAGGAATAGCAGGGTTCAGTGACATCCGTCTGCTCTGGGGCCCCCTACACCACTAGGGTTAGCAGAGGTGGCAGTGACTAAAAAATTCCGGTCTGCTCTGGGGGCCCCCATTTACACAGTAGGTTAGCAAAGGTGCAGTGAACATCTCGTCTACTGTGGGCCCCATTCACAGTAGGGTTAGCAGCGTGCAAGTGACATCCCGTCTGCTCCGAGGCCCCTCACTCAGTAGGTTAGCAGAGGTGCAGTGACATCGACTGCTCCGGGCCCATTCACAGTAGGGTTTAGCAGAGGTGCAGTGACATCCGTCTGCTCGGGGCCCTCTCATACACAGTAGGGTTAGCAGAGGTGCAGTGACATTTGTCTGCACGGGGCCCCATACACCTGTTGGGTTTAGGCAGAGGTGCAGTGACATCATCTGCTCTGGACCCCATAAACAGTAGGGTTAGCAGAGGTGAGTTGACTAATCCGTCTGCTCCGGGACCCATACAGTAGGGTTAGCCAGAGGTGCAGTAGTGACCAATTCCGGTCTGACTCCACAGGGCCCCTTCACAGTAGGTTAGCAGGGTGCAGTGAAATCGTTGCTCCGGGGCCCATAAACAGTAGTGTTTGCAGAGGTGTAGTGGACATCCGTCTGCTCCGGGGCCCAATACACAGTAGGTTAGACAGAGGTGCAGTGACATCGTCTGCTACGGGGCCCATACACAGTAGGGTTAGCAGAGGGGCAGTGACATCGGTCTGCTTCCGGGCCATTACACAATAGGGTTACCTGAGATTGCAGTGCTGTCTGTTTTGCTCTTGAGCCCCATTGTTCGCAATAGGTTCGGTTTTGTTTTTTTTGGTATGAGACACATGTCTGATTCCTCCGGGTCTGTGTCATTTTGGAGGTGAGCTGCACCCCTGTAGTGCGTCCTTGTTCCCCATACCCCCTCCTTTCATATGCCCGCTTACATTCCATGCAGTAAGCCCCCCTCACTGTTTGTCCGGTTTGTGGATCAACTCTAGGAAATATGGGACTATTGAGCTAGGGCTACACCAACCACGAATCCCAAGCCCACTAGGACACATATCACCAACACCAACATTGACACCTAATAATACCACCCACACAGAAACCACTTTATACCAGTACACAGTGACCTGAATAATACCTCCACACCTTGACCTCATTCACCGCACATGTGACTTAAATAATTCAAACTGACCATTACTGAATACAAACCATTATACTTCAACCAATATTACCAGCATACAGAGACCATACAATGATAGATACCTGCTGTACACAGGCTCTGCAGGCAGGGGCGTAACTACCTGGGTAGCAGGGGTAGCAGTTGCTACGGGGCCCCTGCGCTTAGGGGGCCCCGGGGCAGCTGCTACTGCGTCCGCTACCCCGGTAATGCCGCTCCTGGACTGCGGCGGGCGGGGAGCTGCGGGGCCCGCCGCATACTCCCTCTGAACGCCCGGGCCCCCCGGCCCGAGCGTTCAGAGGCAGCGCTGCTCGGTAGTAGCAGGACGGAGCGGCTATCGCTCCGCTCTGTTACTTCCCCCTGCCGGCCCTCTGTGGTCACGTGGTCGCGCACGGTGACGTCACATCACCGCGCCGCCCGCGCTGAGCGCAGAGGCTGCAGGGAGAGCAGCAGAGCGGAGCATCGGGGGAACGTGGACCGAGGTGAGTAAGTTGTTTCTTATTTTATCTACCCCATATGCCTGCCTATAGCCCCCCATATGCCTGCCTATAGCCCCCCTTATGCCTGCCTATAGCCCCCCATATGCCTACCTATACCCCCCATATGCCTGCCTATAGCCCCCCTTATGCCTGCCTATAGCCCCCATATGCCTACCTATACTCCCCCATATGCCTGCCTATTAGCTCCCATATGCCTGCCTATAGCCCCCCTTATGCCTGCCTATAGCCCCCATATGCCTACCTATAGCCCCCATATGCCTGCCTTTAGCCCCCCATATGCCTGCCTATAGCCCCCATATGCCTGCCTATAGCCCCCCATATGCCTGCCTATAGCCCCCCATATGCCTGCCTATAGCCCCATATGCCTGCCTATAGCCCCCATATGCCTGCCTATAGCCCCCATATGCCTGCCTGCCTATACAGCCCCCTATATGCCTGCCTATACAGCCCACAATATGCCTGCCTGCCTATACAGCCCCCTATATGCCTGCCTGCCTGCCTATACAGCCCCCTATATGCCTGCCTGCCTATACAGCCCCCCCTATATGCCTGCCTGCCTATACAGCCCCCCTATCTGCCTGCTTGCCTGCCTATACAGCCCCCTATATGCCTGCCTGCCTGTCTATACAGCCCCCTATATGCCTGCCTGCCTATACAGCCCCCTATCTGCCTCCTTGCCTGCCTATACAGCCCCCTATATGCCTGCCTGCCTGCCTATACAGCCCCCTATATGCCTGCCTGCCTATAACAGCCCCTATATGCCTGCCTATAAACCCCCTATCTGCCTTACCTGCCCCGCCTATACAGCCCCCTAATTTCCTGCCTTGCCCTGCTGCCTATACAGCCCCCTATTGCCTGCCTGCCTATACAGCCCCCTATTCCTCCTCCTATACAGCCCCCTTTGCCTCCGTACAGCCCCCATATTCCTGCGTTACCCCCCC
>JAODAL010022648.1:0-64256 GCA_025379985.1 Phyllomedusa bahiana
GCAAGGCCCCACGAACAGTAGTATTTCGGTGTGCTTTTTTCCAGGATTCCTTGTGAAAATGAATTATTTTCAGCTAAACTTGCATAATATTTGAAAAAATTTAGAGGTACAACTATGACCTTGCCTGCACCTTCTTTTTGGTTTATATTGCTGCAAAAAACTGTGGTTGCCCTGTTCTATAGATGTATGAGCCGTCGTATGCCCAAACTTGGCGCAGTCTACACTAGACACGACACTTTGAATGCGCCAAAGTTTGAATAAGAGACTGCCATACAAAGTTTGGCACATAACACTTTCATACATACTGTCGTATTCTACACTACTTTATATCGATTTAGAACTGGTGGAGGCGCCAAGCTACAAAAATGGCACAGGCGAATTCATAGCCTGATGATTAAAAACTCTCTGAAACACCTGTGGGGTCAATATACTTACTATACCCCTGGTTATATTGAATATATTGGTCTTTATAGGAGTATTAATTATATTTTCGCAACTTAGAGTGTCCGCAAATCTGAAATGATTCCTAAAATAAATTCTAATGAAAATTAGACCCAGTCGTTGCTCCTTCTGTTCTGAGTTCCAATTTTTCTTGAAATTTTGAAAAATTGCTAACAAATTTATAAGCTCCCTACTATTGTAAAACAATCAAAAGACATTTGAAAATGATTCCAACATAAAGTAGACATGGTAGATGCTAGTTATAAAATGTTTTAGGTAGTATCACTATCTGTCTTGCACACAGAAATTTTTGAAAATGGAAAATTTTTCAAAATGTTAGACTATAATATTTTTTCCCAAATAAACAAGGATTGTATGGACCAAAGCACAAGGTGTCATGAGAAAACATTCTCTGAATGACATGGATAAGTAAAACCATTAAAAAGTTATTCTCACATAAAGTGACACATGTCAAATTTGAAAAATAGGGCTCTATCAGGAAGGTCAAAACTGCTTGTGGCGGTAAGGGGTTATAAGAACAAACAGCCCTATGTGAACTACATTTGATTTATTTGGTAGACCACGATTTTGTGTCCCAGCTTTTGCTGTCGGCAGATATGGTCAATGTAGTTCATATAGGACTATGTTTGTTCTTTTAATGTCTGCAGTCCAACTGTGGCTATGCTGCAGTATCCCGATAGCCTGACAGATACTACATAAAATTAATCCAGCATCACATGTGAAACTATTTAAAGGGCTTATCCCCTGAACCATTTATATAACAATAGGCCAAAAATGCTGTTACTAGCTGATTTGATGTAATTTACAGTGTTTCTTACCTGTGTGTTCCTTTTGGGGTTGTATGGGATGGCTTTAGACAGATTAAGTCTATTTCCCCCTCTGGCAGCTGATAATATATTCCCTGATTACTGTCCCTGCAAAGTTTTGTGGGACCTAAAGTGATGAAGGTATGGATTCCCCTGGAAAGCAGACAGAAGATCTGGACAGAGGATCAATATGAAGAGTCCTGGTTATGGGGAGGGTGACTGAGCATGTGTGTCCACTAGCAATCATCTCATTAGGTGGACAGACACATTTCTATACACTTTTAACACCAGAGGGCACCATACTGTATAAGAAAATTTCATAACTCTTCACTTGCTCATCTTAACTCTATGTAAAAAGCAAATATTCTTAGTTTTTTATTATCTATAAAATACCTATTTAACTGAAACTGTGGAGTGTTTCTAATCTATCCCTCATGTTGCATAAGTGAGACAGTGTGGACTATACCTTTCAGCTGTCGGCACTTTATGGATTCAAGATCACATCCAAAATATATATGTTTATAGATTACATATTGATTATTCTGGTCCCAGGAAAAAAGAGAAAAAAATATTATCATCAGGTACAAAACAGAGAGAGCTCAGCAACCTGTTCTTTAATCTCATCTCTATACAGATTTCTTAGGTCTTGATGGTTTCTCCCAGTTGCTGCCTCCCCCTGATATCTTTATAGAACCTGTCACTACCCCTAATACCGCATAAAGGGGCTCAGTGAAGGTGGCAGTGAAGGTGTGTAAGTGTCTGATGGGGTCACACAGCTCATAAAAGGACAGGAGCCCGGCCTCATAATCCAGACAGATCCTGACTCTATAACCAGAGATTTTACTATGTAACCGGATCTCTTTCCTGTTATGTATCACTGAATACTGATTATTCCACCTCCTACACAAACTCCAGGACTTGTTATTATCTCCAATGAGTGACTGATCTCCCCTCCTGTCTATACTGGGATAACACATCCCCACCATCCACCTCCCTGATCTGCTCTCCACATCCCAGTAATGTCGCCCTGAGGAGAATCCCCTCCTGCTCATCACCTGAGGATAATCCTGGAATCTCTCTGCTGTTTCGGACGATTCTGCTTCTCTTGTGTCTCGGTTTGCAGTTTTCAGGTCGTCTGATATAAGGATATATTACAGCTGTGTTTACATCCAGTACTATGTCTGCAGGATCCCCACATAGATCCCGCACCTAATACCTGTTATTAAGTCACATAATGTGTGGAATGTGTGTGAGATCCCAGCCACATCCAGATCATCAACATCATGGGGCAGTTTATCATGTCCCCCTGTGTCCTCAACACCACCCCCCTCCTCAGGATCACACAAGTCACCTGTGTCTGGATCCTGTAAGACAGTCAGTGGATCCGTCATGTTACACAGCTCCTCAATGTGTCTCATCTTCCTGGACAGCTCGTCCTTCTTTATTTCCAGCTGCTGGATCAGAGCGGAGGATGAGAGTGATACTTCCTTTTCCTGCCTGGAGATCTCACTCAGGACCCTCTTCTCCAGGTGGTCCAGCCGCTCCTGATGTCTGTAAACAGGGCAGTGACTCTCTCGGCTTCTCCAGCTGCTTTCTCTTGAGCTTTTCTCCTTTGCTCCTCCAGACTCTGGACTCTTTCCTCAGTCTCCTCTCTCTTTGTCATCAGTTTCCGGAGAACATTTCTCAGTTTCTTCTTCTTCTTCTCAGAGGCCTCATCAGGCATCTCCACTGGTGTCCTCGGTGATCTTCCCGGCCAAACTGCAGGACACACAGATACAAGCAGCGTCCTCAGTGCAGTAATATTCCAGGATCCTTCTTATGGACAGAACATTTCCTGTTCTCCAGGGAAGTGCTGGGTTCGGATAAGACATGTTCTGCTGATTTGCTGTGAACTTTCAGATGTTTATCACACAGAGAAGCCTCACAGTGCAGACAGGATTTCACAGCAGGTACAGGAGAGTCCACACAGTAAGTGCAGCAGATCCCGGTTTCTGTCTGTGTTGGTTGAGTAATCAGTAAATTCTCCATTATCTTACGCAGAGCTATGTTCCTCATCAGTGCAGGCCTCTGCTGAAACTCTTCTCTGCAATCAGGACAGGAATAAACTCCACCCTCGTCCTGTGTATCCAGACACGATCAATACAGACCGGCAGAAGTTGTGTCACATCTCAGCATTACGGGTTGTATAAGTGGTCAACAGAGGGACAGTCCAGTCGTTTCTCCTCAGCAAACGCCTTGGCCGACAGAGGAAAGGAAGAAACGAAACTGCAATTCTCAAAACCAGAGGGGGTATAATCTTTATATATCTTAAACAGAGTTTAACCTTCCGTGTATTAGCTCTGTTCCTCCGTTAAATTCCTTTGGTTTTTTTAAGTGTCGGCCACAGCTTCAGAAAAAGCTCTAAGTATTTAAAGAAAATGGAAAAAAATTCCCGGGTTCTTATAGAAAAAAGTACTTTTTCTTTTAAAACCCATAAAATGAAAAGGCAAGTAGAAAGCAAAGCGAGAAAAAGAAAACAAAATCCCTCCTCGCCTATGCATTTCGGGCCCTTTCCGGCCCCTTTTTCACAGCAGGGGGGCCCCCGGTAACTACCTGCTGTTTAAGCATGTAAAACCAAATTTAAACGGGAGGTTAGTTATCAAATTATACAAAATATAAAAATCTTTTTAAGTCCGAAAGATTGTAAAAACCCTTAATTAGTATAATGCGCTTTGAGCAAATATTTAGGAGGACAATAGTACAGGTAATCAGATCATTACGGTAATTTAACCCCCTTTTGGTCTGCGGCATCTGCTTGAGGATCCAAAATCCTCTTTTAGGTGTACTGATTTTTTGATGTCACCCCCTCTTTTGAGTTTTTCTGACTTCCTTTATACCAAAAATAAAAACCCTTTGGGGCCCCCCCCAATGCGCTAAAAAAAAGTCTATCCCCGCCCCCTGAAGTTTGAACATTTTTGTTGTTTTTTCCCTGTAACCTGTTCAGCAATTTTACTTTTTAACTTTGAATTGTGCAGCCTAAAAAATTTATTGATCAAAAAATTCTGCAATAAATCATGTAAAATAACATTTTTGGTGCAGTCGGGGGCGCGCTAGGTATTTTGGTTGGGGGGCACAAGCCCCGGACAAAAAACTCCCCGTCCCCCCGAGTCTCGACGCCCGGGTTCCGGCATTACGTGACCTTTTGAGCCGAAACTGTTCCATTTGGGGGTTGTGTCCCCTGGACGCACCAACAGTTCAAAAGACAGCAATGTGGGAGGGGGGGGGGGAGGGCGATGCCGGGTGACAGGGGGGGGAGGAGGGGGCCCGGCCTTTCCCCTGTAAAGTGGTGAGGAAGCAGCGCGCTGCCCGGCCCGGAGAGGCTCCGCCCCTGCTGTCCTTACTCCCCAGGACCAGCCAGCAAAAAGGCACAAGTGAGTAGGGCCTCAGTGCTGAACAATAATTCTAAGTGTGTAATGGGGGGGGAGACAAAAAAAATGTTCTTGAATGTGAATGTACAAAAATTTTTTGTATGCATGTGGTTGTATTGTATTTAGTGTATACATGGGTATTGTTTGTATAGATGTCGTGTGTATGTTTATATGTGCGGTGTGTGTGTATGTATTGGGAGGGTGTGTGTATTATTGTATTTTGTGTTTTATTTTTTAAATATATGTCTTGTGTATTATGTAAATGTGTATGTACTGTTTTTTGTGTTGTATTTTGTGTATACACACATTCCACAATATCATCATTACATCATAAAACATAACCCTCCCTGTGGTCCCTTTAGGCTATGTTCACGGGTGTATTGTGACGTGTAAGTATGCGCCGCAATACACTGTGTGTTTTCAGGAGCTACATGATCAGCACGTCTTCTCAAGCAGGAGAGGGGGGGGGGGGGCAAAGCCCCCAGCCCCATAACATCATTGACATGTCCCCCTTATCTCCCCATGCATACAAAACGATGGTCTTGTACGCATGGGGGGAGGGTGTAATCCCCATTCTCTATAGAGTATGGATTACCGCAATTACCCCTGTGAAAAATACCCTTAGCATGAAACTAAAAACCCGTGAGAAACATATTTGAATATAATTTTTTATACCTGTCTTTGTAAGGGGGCTTTTGCTTTCCCTGCTGCAGCCCGACTAAGGCTGTGTTACATGCGAAATCCGGGGCATTTTGGGTTATTTGCATTCAATACGCCCCGACATGGGGCCCAATTACTGTAAACATAGTTCTCCAAAAGCTATGAATTACATCCGTCTTCCGGGGGTACAATACACATATATTTTAAACCGGGGGGAGAGAAGTGATGTCATTCTTCGCGGGGCCCGATTGGAGAGTTTTGGGCCGGCCTCCCCTGTGCTTGGAATTAGTGCGAACAGCATGTACTTCCAAAACACACGGTGTTGCCTAAGGGTATTTTTCAAGGCATGGTGGCACGGACCTGGGCCCGCTTAAAGCCCTGCTGTTGGGGAAGTAGTGCTCTCCAGTGGTTAATTTCGCAGCGTCCGGCCACCTCCCTCCCTTTTTATTTCCCCCGAAAAAAAGTGCATGTCACTTTTTTTCGGGGGGTTTTGTGTGCAGGGAAAACAGGGAAAACCCCAGCCCCTCACCTATGATTTTACCGATTTGTGGGGCGAACTTTTGGCCGATTCAGCACAGTTATGCCCCCCCCAAAACGCTGTGTTGTTCACAAACATAATGTTGGTCTGTACTTTGGGTTAATTGCACTTCAATACGTCCCAATACGGGCCAAATTTGGTAACTCATAGCTGTCAAATGAGGCGAGATTTCTGTTCTTGGGAGAATAAATATTAGTGGGGCTTCAGAGGGACGCCAGGCCACGTTTTTTCTCTATAAAAACACATGCCGCGGTTCAGGGGCGTAAAAAACGCCGTTGAACCCCGCCCTTCTGAGAAAACTTAACACAGGGCCCGGGGCCCCGGGTGTTTTGGGACCCCAGCAACGCCTGGTCGCGTTGTAAACCTTTGATATACTTTCCTATTAAATTATTTAAAAAGCTATTTTTTTTCTGTAAACTTGCACATAGGTCCACATTAAAAAAAAAAAACCCGTTTGGGGCCGCCAGGGTTCCCAGGCTTCATTAGAATAATGGTAAAAGTACTAGGGGGAAGACTTTTCCCAAAAATTTTTTTTTCTTTTTGCCAACATTTAGTGTTCCTTTTGTTATCTTTTTTAATTTGTTTTTAAAGTCCCTTGCCATAAAATTTTCAGTTTTTAAAAAAAAATGTTTTTTAAAAATTTTTTTTAAAATCATCACTATTGTTAGAAGAAACAAGTTTCCTTTCCCTTGGTCTCTCCTCATTTTAGCTCATTATTATAAGGGAAGGCTCTTTTTTTGTTTTTTCCTTTTTCTTTTCAGTGTCAATTAGATATGCCCAGTGTTGACTGGGGGCGGGTCACGCGGAGATGAACTGAGGCCCCCCCGTTGAGCTTTTTTTGGGCCCACGGTGGAGTTTATTTTTGGGCCCCCTACAGCTGTTGTAAATGACTACAATGCTTTGCATCTTCTTTTTTCCTCTTTTAGCTTTTTTTGATCTCTTAGGGTATATTTCAGTTAAAATACACTTCAGGGGTTTCCTTGTTCCCGGAGCCCCCCGGGGTTCCCCCTAATCCCGTGTGGGGATTCTGGCTGGTATTTCCTATTCCCGAACTGCTATTATTACTTCAATCCATCTTTTAACTCAGGGGAAAGGGGTAAACGTTTAGCATGGTATACCCCCTACAGGTAACGAGTAATATTAAAATTAGAGTGCAAACTGTTAGCTTGACACTGTGTTCCCAGAGTCTGGTTTTCTGTTAGTTTTGTGTAAATTTACCCTTTTTCTACATCTTAGAGAAAATCCAAAAAAGGGGTTTTATTTTCGTTTCATGCAAGTTAACCCTTTAATTTTAAACATTGGGTTTAATGGGACACAGCATCTGGTTGGGCCACATCACCTCCCCACCAAAACCAAAAAGGGATGTTGAAGACCCAAAACCCGCAATTCTGTCCTTAAAAATGTTTTCAGAAAAAACTAGTTTTGTTCGCCCCACGTAGGCACTCATATATAGGTTGGCGAGGGAGGGTGTGAAAAGTTGAAAACAGATGCCATCCTCCCAAAACCTACTCTTACCTGTTCATAAATCAATTGCTATCCCAGAAATAATGGGATCAGACTCCAAAGATTGCTTTAGGCAAAATTTATCTGGTATTCGCGGCGCCCGCATATTAGTGGGTCTTCCTCTCCCGTCCTAAGCCCGCTGGAGGCGTTAGCTAGGGCTCCCAGACTGTAGACTATACTACTTGTCGGCAGCAGTATGCCTATGCTAGATTCCTAGATCTGATTCATGGCTCCTTTAAAACAAAATTGTGGGTCCCCAGATAACGCGTGCGTGATTTGTGCCCCTGCTACCTGGGCCTCTCTCCCCTGGACATTAGACTCCTCACACTCTTGGAACTCGGAAATTGTCCTTCCCCACCTCCATACCCATGACTTCCATTAGGATGTCCAAAACACTCTGAGGTGCTTTAGACATCAAAGGACCACTTCTCACTGTAACGGACAATCCTCTGTTCGCCTCGGGTTGTCTGGGCACTTCGCTTTCAAGGGGAGAGGCTGTACCGAATCGAAAGACCTCCCCATTATTGGCGAAAGGTATTCTGGTTAGGGACGTGCTGGCTGCGGCCAGTGAGTGATATCCTAACTGACCTCTCCTGCTTCTAAGCATAGTTATGTGTACATGCAACTACGCATTTCTTTTCCTCTATTTCGCAAAACGACGGACATCCACTAGGCACCTGACCCCTTCGAGAAAAACGTTTGGATCTCAGCGCTCGACACCTAGGCCATCTTATGTCACTACCTCTACCCTATTGCTTCTCTCTGTCCTACTGACTGCCCCTTCCTCCCTTTTGCAAATCTGGGAGGCAGCAGCATCCTAAAATCGTTGACAGAAGCCCATTGGCAGAAAAGTTTCATTCTCTACGCACTAGGCGCGTTATTGCTTGTAAGGCCCTTCTAAGAGACGAGTTGTTACCAAGGTTTTGTCTCGATGGTATGGGTCCCGCAGCTCTCTTGCACAAATGGTTCCCCGAAACCCTTGAACTTGCTGGAGATGTAACAAGGAAGTAGGGACAAAGTCTCTGGTGGGGTGAGATGTCTTACAAGGTTTTGTTGGAAAAGGTACTGAAGGGCTATTCTGGAATGTACTAGGAGCTTACTATCCCTAATACCCCTGAGGGCTACCTATTATATATACTCCCTTCTTCACGGGAGCTATAATAAAAGGTCAATTGGTCAGTCATTATACGCTTCAGGTAGCAAAATCCATATTATCCCTCGTAGATGGGAAGCGTAGAAAAACATGGAATGGTAACACGCTACAATAGCTAGTCAGTTTCTGGCTGGCTGAATTCTTTTGCGCGCTCAATTCTACTTCACATGGCGTTAATTTGTAAGCAGTTGTTTTTGCTGCTGTGTAACAAAGAATAGACCGTGCTTTTTAACCGCCCAAAAAGTACAAATTTTCATGTAGGATAATTCACAACGAAGGTTAATTACAATTTTTTTTCTCTTGTTGTGTGAGTAGGGAAAAACAGCAATTGTAACACGCTACAAAGCTAGTAGTTTCTGGCCTGCTCAAATCTTTGCGCAATTTACATCAAGAGGGGTTATTAAGCGTTGTTCTGCAGTTGTACTCAGTAAAAGAAACTTGTGTATTTTCTACTGAATATAAAAGCTCAAAACAGGTTTAATTATAACCTGTCGGATATGAATTATGCTACAGAATTTTATTTTGTGGCGGTGAAAAAACAGAGTTTTTTAAAACGGTCACATACAAGTCAAATTTGTTTCCTCTTGCCGAATTTGTTGGAGCTGCATAGTTGTATATCCAAGGCGTTACTCAAGCTTCTTAGTGGGTTTATTTGCGTCAAATACAGGGTGTGTATTTATCATATACAGATATCTTCAGAACAAACAGTGTCTGTACATTATAGAACAAACAGTATGTCAGGACAGAGAGGTGGCATGCTCTTCACCTGCGAGTGGCAGAAGGCACAAACATTCCAGGCCCATGGTCGCTAGCACAGCAAGGGGACTGTCGCAGCAGGGGTACTCGGTGAGCCAAAAACTGCCGCTGTTCTGCGGCCGTGAGTTGTTCAGAGCCACCCCCATGGTTCTTGAGTGGTTGGACTAGTCTTCCTCTTCCTCCAGGATGACTTCTGACAACACCAGCCAAGAGTCGGTGGGAAACCGTCAGACACAAACCTTTAGTTGGCATGTCCCGGGCAGGCTTGTCGCGGCCCTCACTGTCTAAACCGCCTCTGTCCCAATTCCGGTTCCCTCAGCCAAGAATCTATCTTAATGTCAGTCTGGGCGGGCGTCTTTGTTTTTTCAGGGCGCGCCCACTGATATAGCGAGGGTTGAACAATTGTTGATGGGGTGGGCAGTCAGCTAGCTACGTGGCAGCGGAAGAAAAAGATGAACGTGGGGCAATTTTCCCCCTGTTCTTTGCACGTAGGCGGGTCTCAAAGTATAGATGTTGAGAGTGGCATGGCGAGGTCATGTGTTGTGAGGGGTCGCCTCTGCATATCCAAAAGACGGTGATAGAGAGACAGCAGTGAAGATGAAACACAAATTGATGATGATGTACCCGACCGCACATTGGGGAAGATCCGGCGTTGCAAGCAAGGGCTTCATCACTCGTCAGGAGAAGAGGGGTCAGCTTGCGCTGGGTCAGGCAGCAGGAGCTGCCAGCAAGGGTGTCGTGTGGCCTTGAGCATCCAGAAGGATAGCAGCAGTGTGATTGGTCGGGAGCCAAGCGGCCACGGGGTAAAAAAACCCGTTCGCTGGTTCCAACGAATGTAGCGGCACAGGGTCTCAGGAGACCCGGCGAGCGGCGGGCCCCGTAGGTCCTCAGTTGCAGAGCGGTTCGGCGGTAAAATCAGCTACTCAGCGGTGTGGCAGTTCTTTGCTAATGACACCGGAAGGAGTACCGAATATGGGTAGTATGTAGGAATCTGTAAGCGTAAAGTGAAGGTGGCCAGGGAGCTAACGTTGGCACCACGGCCCTGCGTTCAACACATGCAGCGTCACCTATCCGTGCCTGGGGAGAAACGTGCGCTCAGATGTCGGTGGTCCATCCTGACGCCGCTCAGCGAGTGCAGCGCCCAATGGTACGGATGCATGCCATTTTGAGCCAGGTCAAGGCTACACCACCTCTGCAGAAGGGAGTGTTTCTCTTTGACATATCGTCCCGGTCCAGATGCTTCTGCGTCCTTGCAAATCATGGGCGGCCAGCAGTCGCTTCAGCGAGGCTGAAGTTGCAAAGAGACAACGTATGCGTCCAACATTTTTCCTTGGTGCAGCAGTGACGTGCTCCTGTCCAAGTTGTTGGTACTGCAGTCCCTCCTTTCCAAATGGTGTGACTCTGTCACGTTCAGAGAAAAATTAGGGCTTGTGCCGAGCCGTGATGGAGAGTGAGATGGAGAGTTCCAAGCCGTCAATTTCTTTTCCATAAAAGGCAAGTACCAGCGACTTCATAAATATGTAGAACAGAAAGGTGGCCAGTCCTTAAGCTTATCGGTTTGTTCCAAGGTGCACGGCGCCGCAGCGCGGACGTCTGGGCTGTAACATACGGTCTGAGCCAACTAAGTAAGTACATGTCTTTACGGCCCACTGGGGGTGAATGTGCTTCCGGCCCAGGCACACCAACCACTTGGACAGGTAGGACGTCCGCTTTCTCTCCACGTTGTCAAAAAACTGCTGCTCTGCGCCAATGTCAGCCCTCCTCCACCACCAATGATCAGCCTCCACAAGTACTGGCTCTTCCATATACACATGTGTAGGGCCGCTCACATGCGGTTGTCAGCAGTTTTTACACATGGCTTGCCTCGGGAATCGAAGTCACACAGGGGAGGGAAACTGCTTCCGCGTCTGGCAGCAAGAAATCGTGGGTTGTGGGCTTCTCGCGCCACTGCAATTAGGAAGATACATGGGTACGGACAAGTTGGCTAGGAACTTGGTGTCCGCGCTGCACGAGAGGGATGGGTCCATGCTCCCTGCAGATGGCGCACGTGATCAATCTGGTTGTGAACAAAAAGGTTCCTGTAGTCTGTCCTACCGATCTTCAGGAACATTCTGAAAATGAGCCAGGAACTGTGCCATGCACTTTATCTTTTCGTAACAAAACCACGAAACACCCTCCTCCGGAGTATGCAGCGGCGCAGAACGGACCCTCCCCCAACACATTTGATTTGCGATGTTTCCACCCGTTGGAATTCCAGCCTGCACATGTTGGACCGACTGTATGAACGGGAAAAAAGGGCCCCTTAACGTTTTTTTGGGATGACCCAGGGGGACAGGAGAAACCCCCCCCTGTGAAATTTGATGTCACCCAGGGCGTTTCATGGTGACACTTGCCGTTTTTTTGGGGCCCAAATTCGAGGAGGCCACGTTTTTGTCAGTCCCCAAAGGATACGGGATAAATAACTTTATTTCCCACTGTTTTTAAAGTCCTGGAACAATCTAAAAAATCTGTCTGGGCGGGGGACTGGAGACTTTGGCGGCCCTACATCCCCGGGGCCACATGAGCCGGGGGGGGACTGAAAAATGGAGGAGGAGGAGGAGGACTTTGGGCAGAAGTTTTGCCCTTGGTGAAATGAGGGGAAATTTTTTCTCCCCCAGGGGAAAAGGGAAAAGGGGAGCAGGAGCAGCTGAAGGAGGTAGTTTGGTAATGGGGAAAGGGCGAGGCAGTGCCCCCAAAAGCCCCGGGGCAGTATACAGTGGAGATGGAGGCGGGGACCCCCTGGGAAATTTCACTTGTGCAGGGCCCGCAGCAGCTGATTTTTTGCCTGGCTAGGGGAAAGCCGAAAGTCAGCTTTCCGGCAGAAGGGATAAAACTTCTGGCTCTCCCCCCCTTTTGGGACCCTCGTTTCCCGGGCCCAAAAATTTGGGACCCTTTTTCCCCCAAAGCTATTAGAGGGAGGGAAAAACTCAAATACTAAGGGAAACCCTCCATATTTCCAGTTGGCCACTCCCTTTTGTACGGCTTGTCCCCCCTTTCTGCGGGTTTTCTGACCGGGGGGTTCTTCAGCACTCACTACCTGCCGGGGCCCTGCTGGGGAAAGGTGGGGGGGGTCGGAGCGTCCCAGCTCCATAAACCCGAAAACCTAATTTGGGAGTCACTGATGAGCAGTTTCCCTTAAACCCGCCTAGTGAGGAGGGAATTCGCCACAGCAGCAGCCCTTGGAGCAACCCGGGAACCAACAGGGGGTTTGGGCCCTATTTGGACAGAAACTCTGCCCCCCCAAATTTAAAGAAGTTTCCGTTTGGAAACTATGGGCAGCCAAAATTGGATGTGTGGCCGCAACTTGCCGAGTTTGCAGTGGAGAAGCCTGCCCTGCCCGGCCAGTAGTTTTGGCTTCAGCCCCGGGGGTGTTCGTGCGGCGGGGGCCATCGTTTTACCCCAAGGAGAACCCCTTGCCCAGGGGAAAAAGGGGGAAAACGATTTGATTTTTTGTCAAGATAAAACCCGGCCCGGGGGAATCGTCCAGGTTTCCCCCAAACACACCAATCCTTAGGCTCAGCCCTACATCAACCAGGGACGCCTAAACCCAAACGGGGGAAAATAAAGTCTGGCTTAAAACCCTACCTGCCTCAGCCACTTTTTCTGATGCCGCCACCGGGCCCTATGCCACATATCTGCTGCCGGGTTTCTCCATACCCCCCCAAACCTTTTTTAACCGGGGGACGGGTATTCCCCACCCACCCCACACTCTGTAAATTTTTGCCACTGCTGACCTCATGTTTGTCGGGGGGGCTGCGCCGGACCCCCCCACACTGTTTTCATTGTCCCACTCTGGGGCCCTACCCCCTGTTTTGCCACCTCCAGAATGTCATTGTGCCACTGTCTGCCCTCATGCTGCTGTTTGCCCGTGCCCTGCCCCACTGTGTCAAGGGCCCCACTGCCCTAAACCTATCTGCTGCTGTGGCTGATGCTGGCCCCTTACACACGGGTGTCATTGCCCCACTCTGTGGCATACTCCTTTTTTTTGCCACCTCCAGAATGTCATTGTGCCACTGCCCTGACCTCATGCTGCTGGGGTGGCTGCTCCCGTGCCTCCACACTGTGTCTTGTCCCACTCTTTTCCCATACTACTTTTTTTGCCCCCCCTCCGGAATGTAATTTGTGCCAACCTGTTGACCTCATGCTGCGCTGTGGCTGTTTCCCGGGTGCCCCTCCACACGTTTTCATTCCCCCAAACTCTGGGGCCTACTCCTGTTTTGTCCCCTCCAGAATAAAAATTGTGCCACTGTCTGACCTCATGCCCCTGCTGTGGCTGCTGCCATACCTCCAAAATGTGTCATTGTCCCAAATTGGGGCCCTTTAATTTCCTGTTTTCCCACCTCCAGAAGTCATTGTGCCCTGTCTGCCCTCATGCTGCTGCTCCCGTGCCCTGAACACTGTGTCCTTTGGGCCCAAACTGCCCTGCCCTCATGCTGCGCTTTTGGCTGATGCCGGGACCTACACATTCTGTCATTGTCCCAAACTCTGGGGCCCTATTCCGGGTTTTTGCCCCCTCCAAAATTTCATTGGGGGCCACTGTTTTGGACCTCTTTCGGGTTTTCGTGGCTGCCCCCCGGGTGACCTAAAACCCCTCTGTAAATTGTGCCACTGTCTCCCCCCTCATGTTGCGCGGTGGGCTGCCGTAATTTTAACACGGGGTTCTTTGTGCCACTCTGGGGGCCTACTCCTTTTTTTTTTCCCACCCCAAAATTTCTTTGTGCCACTGTCTGACCTTTTGCTGTTTGGGCTGCTCCCAACACCCCCACACTCTTTCACGGGAGTTCCCCAAACCTGAGCTCTCAGCTTTTTTTTTTTCCAGCTTTTTGGCTGCCATGATTTTAAATCAGGCAAACATTTCCCCTTCATTTTTTTGGTTTTTTTTTCCCCTTTTAAATTTCCCAGGGAATTTTATAGTGAAGCGATTCAAAGAGGGGCGGCAGTCATGGTCCCGTGTCACACTAAAAAAAAACTTGTATGAAGACCAAACCAAGCTCCCTCTGCATATTTAAGCATGGCACAACGTTCTACAGCACCCTGCAGCTCTGTGCAGCCTGGAAAATAGCTTTTTTTTTTAACGTGATTCGTCCCGAAGTAATTCGGAACGAAGTTATTTTTCGCCGAGAAATCCGGCGAAGTGAATGAACCGAATTTCGGGAAATTCGCCCATCTCTAAATACCACCATACTGTTACGGACCAAATCAAATAGCAAGACCAATATTGCTGAATAAAAACAATATACAAACACCAAATAATATCACCACATATCACCACCATCAAGATACTGAATATTACCAATGTACTGTACCTGAATATAAACCATTACACTTTGACCACCATTACCTCCATACAGTGACCATATAGTGATAGACACCAGTGTACACAGGCTTTACAGACTGTTTAATTACCCCAAACGGACCTATAGTGGCAGGACCAGTGTACACAGGCTCTGCAGACTGTATATTACCCCCATACAGTGACCATATAGTGGTAAACGCTAGTGTACACAGGCTTTACAGACTGTATATTACCTCCAAACAGTGATCATATAGTGGTAAACACCAGTGTACACAGGTTCTGCAGGTTGTATATTACCTCCATACAGTAACCATATAGTGACAGAAACCAGTGTACACAAGCTCTGCAGACTGTATATTACCTCCATACAGGGACCATATAGTGGTAGACACCAGTGTGCACAGGCTCTACAGACTGTATATTACGTCAAAACAGTGACCATATAGTGGTAGAAACCAGTGTACACAGGCTCTGCAGACTGTATATTACCATAAAACAGGGACCATATAGTGTACACAGACTCTGCAGACTGTATATCATCGCCATACAGTGACCATATAGTGATAGCTACAAGTGTACACAGGCTCTACAGATTGCATATTACCTCAAAAAGAGTGACCATATAGTGGTAGACACCAGTGTATACAGGCTCTGCAGACTGTATATTACCTCCATACAGTGACTATATAGTGGTAGATTCCAGTGTACACAGGCTCTGCAGACTGTATATTACCTCCATACAGTGACCATATAGTGATAGACACCAGTGACTACAGGCTCTGCATTGCAGTTAAATCCAGAGGCTCACAGATTACGTCTTCTCTGAGTCATTCTTTTTTCCTTTTTTTCTCCATCCTGTCCAGACCACCATGATGACTTCTTCTGGCCACGGTTCCCTTCAGAATTTACCACACAAACATCTGAGACTACTCACTTTCCCAGCACCTCCCTTCCAATTCCCAACTCTGTATAAGCTCCCTAAGGTATATAGTTCCCCATTATAGCAACCCAAATGGTAATAATGCCCACCTGGAGCTCCATAAAGTAATTGTACCCCAAACAGTGAAAGTGCTCCCAGCCGACTGCAGGGCCTCCATTTGTGCCACCAGTAGATAAGTACACACCCGATATAGTAGGGAGCCCCGCAAATTAGGCAGACAGAGAGGTAGATGCTCCTTTTAGGTACATTAGACCCTCAAAATTAGTAAGACAGGTAAGTAGGCAGACTCTTCCTATAAAGTAGATAAAGTCTAACTTCAGGTCATAGGTATATAAGCCCCTTTAGATACATAAGCAGGTAGCTAGGTAGGTCCCCATTAGGTAGCTATACAGGGCCCTCAGTAGATAGGTATGTATAAAGTTCTCCGACAGTAGGTAGGTGTAACGGTACATTCAGAAGTATATAGATCCAGTATATAACTAATTAAGTATATAGTCCCCCATTGGGTAGTTATATAGGCTTCCTTAGTAGACAGGCATATGGTTTCTCATATGCCAACTCAGTTCCTCATAGGCCAACTCAGTAAATACCCTGTTTCTCCGAGAATAAGATACCCCCGAAAATAAGACATAGTGCATTTTTTTATGCAATTCAGAGTTTGGGGTGTTATGCTGAGGTTTGTGATGAAATCACTACATATTTTTAATACATGTTGAGTTTTTTTCAACAATAAATGTGAATTATTGTTCATAGAAAAAAAAAAAACAGCCCCTAAAAATAAGTGTTAGCTCGTTTTTAGGAGCAAAAATTAATATAAGACACCGTCTTATTTTCGGGGAAACAGAGTAGGTATATAGGAATGCAGGCTAAGGGGCCGTTTACACGGCAAGTGTAACACCGCAAACCACCTAAAAAAACGGCCAAAAACCCGTGCAGTGGGGACATGCCCTAAAGTGTAATTGTCTTAATCTTTTTTTATTGCAATATTTTGGGTATGTGAAGTAACCAAAAAAAGGCAGTTTAGCAGAATTTTTTTCTTCTACTTTGTTTATCCTATGGGATAAATGAGGTTATATTTACATAGACTGGACTTTTAAGACCATGGCAATATCAATTTTGTGTAACTTTTTGTAAATTTTTTATTTTATTCTTAATATTGCAAGAGAGATGTTTTCAACTTTTACATTTTTTTTATTTTTACATCTTTTTTTTTATTTCCCTTGTACTCCCCCTAGGGTACTTAGCAACAAAGGGGTACGATTGCTTGTACATTGTTCTGCAGTAATAAGACATTGCAGAACAGTATACAATAATGGCAGGGTGCAATTTAAGTAGTAACATGCCATCCATGGAGGTCTTCATTAGACTTCTGGCTGTCATGACTACCACTTGGCATCCCGCGATATCCTGAGAGTGGGGAGGGAGCGACTGGAATTGTGCACATCACTATTATTTAATCCTTTAGATGCCACAGCCTTGTGTACTGCTGCATCTAAAGCGTCAAAATGACAGAATAGGAACAGACAAACCAGCATACCACACTAAATAGCCTTCAAAACTTAAAGCATATCTGGTGTGCTATGCTGGCACTTGTAGTTCCACAGCTGCTGCTGTGCAACTACAAGTCCCAGTGTGCCTGCCACACCAGCCAATTTGAAAGACTTCACAGGGGCTGAGGCGCACACACACACACACATATATATATATATATATGGTATATATATATATATTTGTTATATATATATATATATATATATATATTGTGCATTGATGCTGTGATTCCCTTTATTTTTCTTTATATGTGTGTGTGTATGTTATATATATAATATACACACAAACATATATTATGTACATATAGTGTGTGCCTGTAATGTACACTCACCGGCCACTTTATTAGGTACACCATGCTAGTAACGGGTTGGACCCCCTTTTGCCTTTAGAACTGCCTCAATTCTTCGTGGCATGGATTCAACAAGGTGTTGCAACGATGCTCAATTGGTACCAATGGGCCCAAAGAGTGCCAAGAAAATATTCCCCACACCATGACACCACCACCACCAGCCTGAATCGTTGATACAAGGCAGGATGGATCAATGCTTTCATGTTGTTGACGCCAAATTCTGACCCTACCATCCGAATGTCGCAGCAGAAAATCGAGACTCATCAGACCAGGCAACGTTTTTCCAATCTTCTACTGTCCAATTTCGATGAGCTTGGGCAAATTGGAGCCTCAGTTTCCTGTTCCTGTTCTGCTGAAAGGAGTGGCACCCGGTGTGGTCTTTTGCTGCTGTAGCCCATCTGCCTCAAAGTTCGCCGTACTGTGCGTTCAGAGATGCTCTTCTGCCTACCTTGGTTGTAACGGGTGGCTATTTGAGTCACTGTTGCCTTTCTATCAGCTCGAACCAGTCTGCCCATTCTCCTTTGACATATGGAAACAACAAGAAATTTCCGCCCACAGAACTGCCGCTCACTGGATGTTTATTCTTTTTCGGACCATTCTCTGTAAACCCTAGAGATGGTTGTGCGTGAAAATCCAAGGAGATCAGCAGTTTCTGAAATACTCAGACCAGCCCTTCTGGCACCAACAACCATGCCAAGTTCAAAGGCACTCAAATCACCTTTCTTCCCCATACTGATGCTCGGTTTGAACTGCAGGAGATTGTCTTGACCATGTCTACATGCATAAATTCACTGAGTTGACGCGATGTGTTTTGCTGATTAGAATTTAAGTGTTAACGAGCAGTTGGACAGGTGTACCTAATAAAGTGGCCGGTGAGTGTATATACCTTATGGTAGATGAGACTGGCTGGTGTGGCTGACATGCTGGGACTTGTAGTTCTACAACAGCTGCTGTGGAACTCCATGTATCATAATACTACACTACATAATCTTTAAGTTTTGAAGGCTATCTAGTGTAGTATTCTGATACTTGTGGTCCCACAGCAGCTGCTGTAGAACTACAAGTCCCAGCATGTCAGCCACACCAGCCAGTCTCATGTACCATAAGGTATATACATAAGAGGCACACACTATTTATATATATTATAAAGAGGGCTCTTGTTGGTGAGTGTAGGATTACTCACTGTTCTCTGAGCCCGTGCAATCACTGTCCCGGCAGGAAGTTGAAGGCAGCACAAAGCAGGTAACAGTTGGAGCAGTGCTGTGGCTGTTTTGTGACTGTCCTGCTGTTCCTCCAGAGACAGTATAATCTGTGTGACCCAGCGATCGCACCTGTGTAGTGAGGGGGGCTTGTGGGCTCAGTCACAATTGTGACCACTGCGACCCCTGCAGCTAGGCCACTGAATCCTTTTCTATGTTTATGTAGAAACCTTCTTTCTTCAAGATGTAGAGGACGCCTTCTTGTTCTGGATAAAGTCCTGGGTATAAATAGATCTTGGGAGAGATCGCTGTATTGACCCCTAATGTATTTATACATATTTATTATGACCCTTACCCCAACAGCTGTCTTTTTTTCTACACTAAATAACCCTAATCTTGCTAACCTTTCTGGGTATTGCAGTCCACCCTGTCCTTTTATTATTTTTGTGGCCCCTTTTGTACCTGTTCAAGCTCTACAATGTCTTTCCTGTGAACTGGTGCCCAAAACTGTACACAATATCCCCTGTGTGGTCTGAGAGAATAATGTTCTCATCATGTGCATCTAAGCCCCTTTTAATAAACCTCATAATCCTATTTGCTTTGGCAGCAGCTACCTGACACTGGCTGCTAAAATTAAATTTACTGTCCACCAGGATTCCCAAATCCTTCTCCAGTCACTTTTTTCCAGCATTTTTCTGTTTAACAAGTAATCATGGATTGGATTTTTCCTCCCCATGTGCAGAACCTTGCATTTATCTGTGTTAAACCTCATCTGCCCCAGCTTCCAACTTATCCACATCCCTTTGTAATAAAATATTATCCTCTAATGTGTTGATTACAGACCTTAGTGTCATCTGCTAAGATCGATATTCTACTGTGCAATCCATTTGTAAGGTCAATAACGAGTATATTAAAAAATAGGGCCCAATACTGACCACTGTGGCCCCCACTAGTAACAGGGATCCAGTCTGAGTATGTACCATTAATCACCACCCTTTGTTTTCTATCACTGAGCCAGTTACCCACTTGCAAACATTTTCCCCCAGTCCAAGCATTCTCATTTTACTTACCAACCTTTTATGTGCCTCATTATCAAATGCTTTAGAAAAATCTAGATATATAACATCCAATGCCTCACCCCGATTCAGTTTAGAACTGACCTCACAGAAGCGGATGAGATTAGTTTGACAAGACCGATCCTTCATAAACCCATGCTGGAACGGCGTTATACATTTATTTTCAGTGAGATACTCCAGTATAGCATCTCTTAGAAAACCTTTAAACATTTTACCTACAATAGAGGATAAACTTACTGGCCTATGGTTTCCGGTCACTTTTTGACTATTGGCACCACATTTGCTATGGGCCAATCTTTTGGGACATATCCGGTAACTATACAGTCCATAAAAATTAACAATAGGGGCCTGTCTACCACAAGACTTAATTCCCTTAGCACATGGGGCTATATACTGTCAGGACCTGGTGATTTAATCTTCTTAAGGCGGAGCTGTACTTCTTCCTGTGTTAGACAAGAAACATTTAAGGTGGAGTTTACTTTATCCCTCTGCCCATCAACAGGAAGGAAACTGTTTAATAGGTTTGCTTTCTCCTCATCGCCCTCCACAAACTCGTACTTCCCTCACTTCTTTTAAAAGGGTCAACAATTCAGTTTTAATCTTTTTGTTGTCTATATAGTGTAATGGTCTGGTAGTGGATCCACTGGACCACCGCAAGCGATGGTGGAAGCCCACGCCAGGGAGCGGAATCTAAGTAGGTCCCTGTATTCATCAGAGCCCACCGCAAAGCGGGATGGACTTGCTGCGGCGGGAGTCTACCAGGTCGCTGCCACTGGCAGGACTTGCTTGCGGTGGCGGCCAAGGGTAGACGAGGTACAGATTCGACAGGCAGACTCGTAGTCAGGGGCAGGCAGGAGGTCAGGGCAGGCGGCAGAGGTTCTTGAACGTGGACAGGCAGAAGGTCAGGGCAGGCGGCAAGATTCGTGGTCGGTAAACGTAAGCAGGGTTCGGTACACGGTAGACAAGACAAGACTCTTTGGAACGCTTTCTCGTTAGGCATGAGCACTAAGGATCTGGCAAGACTGCCAGGAAGGGGCCGGACTTAAATAGGGACAGTGCCCGGCAAAGACCAATTACTGGCGCACTGTCCGCGGGACTGAGACAGGCTGAGCAGGAGCGTGGCCGGGTAAGTGAACACCGGCAGAGACAGGGGGTGAGCGGACCCCAGATCCGAAGTGCGGGACGGGGCGCAGCTGGGTGTCGGGGCATGGATGCGCCTGCGACCCGGAACGGGGGTCGCAGGGGCATCCGTGACATATAGTTGAAAAATATTTTGGGGTTAGTTTTCCTCTTTGGCACCTGTCTTTCTTTCTCCAACTTTGCTGTCTTTATCATTATTTTACATATTTTATTTTTTTCCTTTTAGCTTTTTAGTGCCTCCTCACTGCCCTCCTGTTTAAGTAGCTTAAATATTTTCTTTTTTAGTTTATTGCCTCCTTTACATCTCTTTTGATTCACATTGTTTTTTTCTTGTTTCTAACGTGAGAGGTCTGTACCTCTCAAATTGGACATGTACAATGTTCTTAAAGATCTCCAATTTATTATCTGTTCTTTTATTTTTGAAGATTTTGTCCCAGTCAATGCAGTTAAGGGCCTCTCTAAACAGATTAAAATTAGCCTTCCTGAAATCCAGTATTTCTTCGGCTCTTCAACAAAATACTTTACTGAAGGATAATTGGAAATGTATTATGGTGGTCACTATTTTCTAGGTGCCTCTCCAACCTGAACATTTGTTTCTCTGTCAGATCTGTTAGTCAATATTAAGTCCAAAAGGGCCTTCCCTCTAGTCGGCTCCTGCACCACTGTTATCCTGTCAGGTCTATAGAATAATATTAGCTCAGCGGTGCTCCCTTCTCTCTAATTGGTTCCTGCACCAATTGTGAAAGGTAATTATCTTTAGTTATGACAAAAAAAATTGTTTCCATTATGAAAGCCACAGGTTTCTGTTTCCTAATTTATGTCTGGGTAGTTGAAGTCGCCCATAATAACAATCTCAGTATGATTAACCACCCATCTGCATCTTCCATGTTCTATTTGGGGGCCTATGACAGACCCCTCATAGAATTTTACTATTTTACCCCTATGCATATCTACCCATAATAACTCCTCATGTTCATTTCCTGTATCTATATCAACCTGCAGTGTTGGCTTCAGACTGGATTTATAAAAAGACATACACCTCCCCCTTCCAGCTATGTCTCGGTTATCCAGACTATGTCAGATTTTTCTTCAGCAAAAAAAAATTCTAGTTCATTCGTTTTGTTGGCGAGACTCCTGGCATTGGTCAGCATTCATTTTAGAGTTTTTTTGGTTTTCATTTTTTTAACCCTGCCTTAATTAACTATTACTAAACCTCCTTGGCTACAATTCACATCTACAGAGCTCCAAAGGTTGCCTGTTTGATTTTTTTTTTAGAGGTGAGTAAATACACTAAATGGCTGCCCATCTAGTAGAATGTTGGACCATGAAGACAGGAACTTTATAATTTTTTTTTATAATTCTTACCATCCAAAAGTCCATACACAGTTATCAGAGGACCCAGGGTGCACCGAGAAAACATTCCTTGCACCCAAAATACCACCTTCATCAGCCTGAATTGCTCAGACCTGACAGGAAGCGTTCACTGATTCATGCTGCTGTACTCTATCATCAGCAATGACCAAGAAATGTGATCACACTACTCAGTGGTGCAAGTTTTGAACTCTTTTCCCCACTAGTGTGTTGCCTTTCTTCTTCCCATAGACAGCAAAAGGTCTCTGACTGGTTGCCCACCTGTGCTCAAGAATGAGGAGCTGAGAACTTATCTTAGGGGCACCAGCATTGTATTCGGCAGCAGTTTGTTTGAATTGTGAACCCTCTGTGTATCACAAAAATTTCTGACAGTCTCCCCTGACTCCTTCTGTCAATGAGCTATGTCCACAATATCCCCCTTCATTGAATGGTTTTCCCTCTATCTCACCAATCTTGATATATAATACTGTTGCACCAGGAAACCCCACAAGGCTGGGACCAATGACCTGTGCCCCTTTGAGGTTGCTCAGACCACTTGAGGTTTCCATTTTAAGGGCCAGTGTCTTTATATTCTAGGATTAGGATTCTTCCCATAGGAGTTTATTGAGCTCCATCAAGACATTATGGAAACTCTTTTATGCATCCATATTTAGAGTATGTGATTTCCCAGAGGAGAATGCTTTGTATTTAATAAAATTACTTCTATCTATCTAGTCCCGTTTAAGACTACACTGTCAATTTTAACTGAAATTACATTTTTTCAAGGCAAATCTTTCGGAAGAGTCTACTAAAGCAGTCATCCCCCCTCTGATGAATCTTATTGATATAGTGAAGGTAAAGTTGTATATATTTGATGATGATCTTGTTATACTTTAAGCCATATGACAATTTGTCCCAGCAATTATTATGTAGCTTCATGATGATGAATATTAATGAATTCTTTGATTAACCTATATTACAGGGACTCGGCTATGGCTCACTATGGTAGGTGGGCATTATCGTTTTTATGGTTGGTTCATACAAGACACTAAAACTGGATATATACATCAGATAACCGTTGTCCAAACCCAATGATTAAGCTCAGAGCGGCCAAACATCTAAGGTGTAAGGAGAGCTTCTCACTCTACCAACAGATGATGTAATTAAAAGAAGGACCAGGGATGTTGAATTTCCATATCTGAGCCTGTTATTTTCCTGATATATCAGCCACCACCAGTGTGTAGCAGCAGCTTCCTCTCCTTTCCCCATGGATAACACATCCCAATCTGAGTGTCTGTATTTACTAGGAACTGGAAGGAACAATTGTTTAGCCAACAGCATTTCCTGCTGCTCCTACATGGGAGAGTGGAACTGTCCTCACACTTTACTGTCTTTAAATAGGAGAGCGTACCTGTCTTCATACTACACTGTCCTTACATAGGAGAGACCTGTCCTCATACTATAATATCCTTACATAGGAGAACGGACCTGTCCTCATACTATACTGTCCTACATAGGAAAGACCTGTCCTCATACTATACTGTCCTTACATAGGAGAGACTTGTCCTCACACTATACTGTCCTTACATAGGAGACCTGTCATCATACTATATTGTCCTTACATAGGAGAGATCTGTCCTCACACTATATTGTCCTTACATAGGAGAGCAGACCAGTCATCATACTCTGATGTCCAATCATAGGAGAGACCTGTCCTCATACTATACTGTCCTTACATAGAAGAGTGGACCTGTCTTCATGCTATATTGTCCTTACATAGGAGAGACCTGTCCTCATACTATACTGTCCTTACATAGGAGAGACGTTTCGTCATTATATACTGTCATTATTTAGGAGAGCAGACCTGTCCTCATACTATACTTTCCTTACATAGGAGAGACCTGTCCTCATACTATACTGTCCTTACATAGGAAAGACCTGTCCTCATACTATACTGTCCTTACATAGGAGAGACCTGTCCTCATACTATACTGTCCTTACATAGGAGAGCGGACCTGTCCTCATACTATACTGTCCTTACATAGGAGAGACCTGTCCTCATACTATACTGTCCTTACATAGGAGAGACCTGTCCTCATACTATACTGTCCTTACATAGGAGAGACCTGTCCTCATACTATACTGTCCTTACATAGGAGAGCGGACCTGTCCTCATACTATACTGTCCTTACATAGGAGAGACCTGTCCTCATACTATACTGTCCTTACATAGGAGAGACCTGTCCTCATACTATACTGTCCTTACATAGGAGAGACCTGTCCTCATACTATACTGTCCTTACATAGGAGAGCAGACCTGTCCTCACACTATACCGTCCTTACTACCCTCAGTATACCCACAGTATAATTCTATAAAACCAAGACTTTTTGTATCTCTTAGATCTAATTAAAATATTTGCTTCCTTGACAGAAAGATGAAGTAGATAATTTAGTTAATAAAGATGATGTTCTTGGTGGGATTAGTGGAGGTTCTGAAGAAGGCAAAAGTTCTGGTAGTCTTCCTATTGCTGGTGGTCTAATAACACCTAATACATCTTTGATAAGTTTAAAAAAATGCTGTAGTTTAGCTCCTGATGTATTTATTTCACTGATACATTTAAAGAAATTACATTTTTTGTCGGAAATATTCTGTGATACCCTTATAGCTGAGCTCAAATAAATAGTAAATGCTGCCCAAACACATTGTGGCCTGTTCAGCTGAAAGCTGGTTGGTGACCGTGCGGCCAGCAGTGAAGCAGAGATGCGGCTGATCGGCAGTCATCTCCTCTCTGTGATATCACTCATATCCTATGTCCAGATGATAAACCCATGTTGGGCTTTTTTCACGTTTGCTATAAACAGCTCCTGGACTCCCATTCATCTTTTGTTCTCCATTGGGCTGGGTTACCTATATTGCAAGACCAACCTATGGGAGGCATCTATCAGGGGTATATATTGGGGAATCTCTCCCTGTCACAGGGACCTTAGAGAATTGATTTGTAAAGAGCTGTGGACATTTTGAAGGACTTGGACGATGTGTTTGGCCCAGTGCTTAAAGGGGTTGTCTTGCTACAAGGATTGCTGCTTTTTATGTTAAAGATCTGGCAAAAACAAGTCACTTTGCAATACGTGTCCATTAACAGTTTCCTACCTATTCCTAGATATTCCCTCTTGTATGGGCTGCATCATCTCCTCAGGTCGCTATAGCTACAGACCTGGTGTCCTCAGCAGCTCCTCACTGCAGGACAGTAGTAGCCAGTTAACATCCCCCTGAACTCAACAATGAAACTGAGAAAATAGTACTGAGGAAGATGAATTCATGTAGTGAGACAACCCCTTTAAGTAGTAAGCATCTATTAGGTAGGGAAAAAAGTGGCCATGTTTTCAGAACAATATGTATTTAATGGGCACATTGCGGAAAGCCATGAGTGAGGATAATGGGAATATTTGTATGCTCAGTACATGAATCCCTGACACCACATCATCTAAATCGTCCAACATCTTCTCTTCTATTCTCCACAGGGACTCTGATGGACCTGACATAGAAGGAGTGGATTCTGTGTAGATTCTTCTGATTTTCTGAAACGTCTCAATCATCTTTACAGATTTCTCAAGTTCTTTAACACTGATTGTTGCCAAATTTTCTGTCAGGTCTATTAATCAAACCTTCAATCAATAAATTTCCTGCATATTATATTGTGTGCCCTTTATTTTTTTTTAAGAACTAGCGGAGGTAATACGAAATTTTACAATGATTTTGGCATTTTAGCTCCATTTTCAACACTTCTCAAAAAAAATTAATGGGGGTTAAATGGAGGTGTATTATTTACACCAGAAATTTGGCACATAGCTGGTGTACAGTTTCTTGCCCACAAACAGGCTAACAAATTAGTTTCATCTTATTCCAACATTCCTGAGCTAAATTTCCCCACTACATGTCTGTAATACATTTCCTATTAGTGTATATGGCTGTTATAGAGGGGCTGGCTTCAACACGTTAGCCATGTCTATGTATTGTGCTGCTGGGAAAACTGACAAAATCTTCCCAGCCCCTCTTCCCTGAGTACAGGTTCTCATTGAAAAGACCCAATGGTGTGCAGAGTCTGAGGCTACTTCCAATCTCCATTTATCACAGTTTCCTATGAGATAGCGCAGAGCACAACGCTATTCCATTAAGCTGAATGATAAGTAGCATCCACCATAGGAGGACTACATCTACCCCCCCATAGAGCTCCAACCCACAGTGAAAGCCGCACTGTCGAGGAAAACTTACAAGCAATGCCTCGTGGGACATATTCTAATGAGTTTTCCTTGTTTAAGCGCCACCTACAAGTAGCCACACTGTAGCTCCACATCTGACCCATTGAGTTACAGCGGTCTACAGATTTGTTGCTGGTATGGCTGATATTCCTAGCCATATATCCAGGACCTTTTATGAGTCAGACATTGGCATACTGGTAGCTCACTACAGAGGGGAACCAGAGAGATGGTTTTGTGTAAATTCGTATGCCGCAAGGGAAATATATAGCAGGCCACTAGTGTATCTCAAATGGGGCCATGATTGGTTTAAAACTGGTTCAATTAAACTTGGAAAAAAAAATTTCTCCAGCCATAACCCGGACATCATCCCCAACACTATCCTTTACCCTATATTGGTCTTAGGGTTAGGCTTCTTAATGGGTCTGAAGGATTAACGTACGATTCCCTGCCGCTTCTGGTACGGCCTCACTTGCAGTCCATTATCACCTCCTTGGTCCCGATGCAGCCTCACTTCCACTCAGATGCCACCTCCTTGCTACTGGTGTGGTCTCACTTCCGAATCCCATGCCAGCTCATCCTGCTGCCATGTCACTTCCAGTCGACGTCAGTAACATATTGTGTAAGTGAAAGTTTCATCGCACCAGAAGGCTCCATCGGGAGCAAAGAGCAATCAGTAAGTTAGCCCTTAAAAGTTAGAAAAACACCATAACCCGAAGCCCAGCAGGGTCAATGTGTTGTTGATTTTTGACAAAATGTGATTCCTGAGTTGGATCGCATGGATATGGGTAGAATTTGACAGTAACTTTAAACCCAAAGCGCAAAACTACAGGTTACATTTTCTGACTGCATAATCATTGTCTGTTGTGAGTCGCAACAGACGATTCTGGCACGCTATAGTATCAACTGTAGTATAGTATCAACTGATAGAAATTAGTGAAGAAATTCACTAATTTACAAAACAACACTTTTTCATGCAAATCTCATATAATAAACTTGACTAAGGTCTCCTGATTTCCACTGTATTCTCTATGCATGTAGTATGGATCCGTAATGCAATGACCATAAGCTTTTTCCATAGTGTATAGTAGTTGTTGGTGCCCACAGGGACTGCTGCTTATACTCACAGACTGGAAGTCCTCCACCCAGAAGTAAAACAGCCCTGGCTGAAAAATGACAACAAAATCTATAAAGAAATGCTTCTCCTCCAAATGATCGCTACTGAATGCCTCCTTGGTGGACACCACTTGGTCTGCAGTCCACTCCATATTCTCCGTGAGCCTCCCAATACCCTCTTGCTAATAGAGACATTATTAAAGGAACCCACTGAAGGCATGAGAAGTGTCCATCCAGTGAGTGAGTCCTGCTCCTGTGAGGTGTGATTAGGCTTGCTTCGGTTGCACAGTGGCAGCTCACCACCTCTCTGATATGTCCGTTTTCGATGGTCAATAAAAAGCTGACGACTCTGATCCCGGGAAGCCTTTAACATGCAGACAACTGGGAACCACGGTACTTTGAATACTTTTGTGCCCTTAACCATTCAACCTTAATGCCCTTACCGCGAGCAAATCACCTTTCTACATCAACCATATGGTCAAATATAAAACACATAGACCCAGCCTCATCTCCTGCACCCTCCCCTAAGGTGGTTCTCTGAAAGAAGAGGGACATCATTCATTGGAAGGAATTTAGTAAACACCTGCCACAGAAAGAGCAGGTCTAGCTTTCATGAAGAGGTGATCTTTCCTGATTACCGTAAAGACCTGCAGCAGGCTAAGGAATCTTCTCAAACTTATCATATGACAATAGGTTTGGTGTATCCCATAGCAGTATGAGCCACATTCAAGAGGATGGTACACAACGGTTTACTGACCTCTGTGAAATTGACCAAACACATTCCAAAAGTGTGGTCTGCAGCTCTGCTGCAATATATGCTGGAATATCTTTTTCACCGGTCCCCAAAATATCCTGGCAATTTAGAGCTAAAACCTTGTGCGAAACAAATTTCAGGAGTCCCTTTAGATATGTACTAGAATCAGGGCCGCCATCAGAAATTTCAGGGCTCCCTATAGCTAAAGCTGGTGGGCCCCTGCTGCCACCCCGCCCCTGTCAATCCTATTGCTCCACCCCCACCAACCACGCCCAGCCACTCCTGCCACCCAACCCCAGCAAAAAAAAAAAGGCAATTGCGCCATTGTCTTTGGATTTAGTTCCTCTTGGATTTTACAACGTATAGTTTATCTATATTGTGTGGGTCAGTACGTATACAAAGGCTAGAAAGTACCGCCACATGATCACCGCATCTCACCACTATATTACTGACAAAACCAGCGTACCAAGGGCAATATAACCAAATAATAAACACAGACCAGATAATACCGCCACATATCACTACATATGGTGACTAATACCAATATAATGTTAGTAATCAAACTAGTATACCAAGGCCGATATCACCAATAACAACAATATACAAAGACCACATAATACCGCAACATCATCAACACATAACTCCAACATAAAGATGCAGAATAATGCCACAATACTGTTATTGAATATAATCCATTATAATAAGACCAATATTACCACCATACAGTGACCATATAGTGGGACATGTTTGAAAACTGTACAGGTCTCAGACAGTTGCCCATAGGAACCAATCAGAGCGCCCCTTTAATTTTTTCAGAGAACTTTATGAAATGAAAGTGAAGCTCTGATTGGTTGCTATGGACAATAAAGAAAGTCTTACACCTAGAAAGTTCTCATACATGTGGCCCATAGTGGTAGATACAACTGCACACAGTACAGTTACATTTAGGGTCCCACAGATGACCTCTTGTCTAATGAGTTGTTCACTTTCCCTTTTCTTCTCCATCTGTTCCAGGCCACAATGATGACTTCTCTCGGCCACCACTCATCCCTGCAGAATTCACAACACAAACACCTGAGACTCCTCACTTTATCATCTTCCCACTGGTGCCCCCACCTCCCCCACATGTGCAAACTCCCCATCCATATTGCTCCAAATAGTAATAATTACCCCCTTGGTGCCCTGGAAATTAGTTATAGGTATAGCTAGATAGATAGTGGGCCCCATAGGGAGGTAGGTTGTGGGCCTCCGTAGGTAGGTAGGTAGGTAGGTAGGTAGTGGGCACCCGTAGATATGTACACAGATAATGGGGCCCCCATAGGTAGGTAGATAGTGGGCCGCCCAAAGATAGTTAGGGTGAGAACTTGAGTGGGGCACCACATGGAGGAAACTTGAGTGGGGTCCCACTCAATCACCACATGGGACCCCACTCAAGTTCCCCTACCTTCCCCTGCATGGTCACATGATATGCAGATCAAACAAATCTTACACACTCACAGCTGAAGCGGAACAAACCAGAGGGATCTCACTCAGTCTTTCCCTTAGATGCCATGATTGTGATAGATCACGGCAGCTAAAGGGTTAATCGCCAGCGGGCGATGCAGCACTGGTCTAGCTGTAATATACAGCATCCCGACCGTGACATGCAGGTGCATCAAATGTCGATAAGAGGTTTATATACAACACAACTAAGCCGAATGGAACTCATATCTGACCCCAAAGGTAGCAATGATGGCAGGAGCTTCAAAAAAAGGCAGGATACGATGACTGCAACATGGGACATCATGCATAATATTAATAAACAACACAACTAAGCAAACTGGAATTAATATCTGACCCCTAAGACCTATTCATCTTACACAAGCTATGAGATGATAGAAAAGAATCAAAGGACTTAGGGGCAATAAAGGAAGCCACATCCCGAATCTGATTAAAAGCCAGACATTATGAAGAAGGAATCTCAAATTTTGAACAGATATCCTCAAATGTGAGGCAGCTTTTGTTGACTAAAACCTACTTTAAGGTTTCAAATTTTTAGAAGTGTCTAACCAGTCGGTTGCAGGTTTTAGAGCACAGGGGCGTCAAGGAGCAATTATAAGATGTGTGGTTAAAAGACGGTGGAATCAGAGGCTCCTGATTCTAATTCATGTCCTTAATTTTTACTTCCATTTACCATGTTGTTTCATTGCCCTACATTGACCTTTTCAGCAGTGACAACATATTGCTGGAAGCGGTTTCTTCCATTACCAAACAGTTTTTAAGAGCATTCCAACCCTCCTCATACGCGGAAGAAGACGATGAGCAAATAGAAGTAAGAACATTAAAGTTTCATCTGCCAATATATCTGACTTTGATGTTATATAACAAAATAAATGAGAAGAGGATGATGAAACCCACATACATGGGGGTGATGCTCTCTTGCATGGTCCCCTTTAGTAGAATATAATGTTAGATCAATGCAAACCACACAAACTTCCCATATTTTCTCCCATAGCAGCACAATCCTGAGGGTTAAAGCTGTTGGAAAGGTGACAAAGATATAAAGCTTCCATTAAGTGTTCTGCTTCTGATTCAGGTAGGGCTGGTTTGGTCAGACAACAAAAATGAAGAATCTGATCTATGACTGATACACTTCTATCTCCTACCAGAAAAAAGGCCATCGATTGATAGGACTGATCCAATCTTACTCTTTTTTCCACATTGCACCCAACTACCTATATGCTACTTAGGTGTGCATGACCCTTTTCTGTATCTGATCCAATCTTACTGTCATCACCAGCAAATGTCAGGCTGGGTTAAACCCAACACCAGGGCAACACTACAAAAAGCCCCTGACTTACAACGCTCTGACTTACATCTGTCCCCTAGTTACAAACGGAGACTTATGGGGCATGCTGGCACTTGTGGTTCCATGTTCCACTGCAGATAGTAGCTGTGGAACTACAAGTTCCAGCATGCCACAGCAACACATAAGGTGAAAATTATGTGAAATCTTCTTAACAGGGGCACAGACAAACTATAAAAAAAACCTTCTCTGCCCTATTTGAAACTAAAAAAAAAAAAAAAATTGTGCTGGAGTTACAGTTAATAAATATACCTGTTCCAATTTACATACAAATTCAACTTAAGAACAAACCTACAGTCCCCATCCCGTTCCTAACCCAGGGTCTGCCTGTAGTTACATTCACCCTAAATGTCAAAATTGTAAAGATACATTGGTATTGCAGTGTACTGTACTAGTGATCTGTGACTCAGACAATGCAGGAGATAGCACCATGCCGCATGGGTTGCAGAGTCGTGGATTCCATGCATATAATACTATAGTAGAGCACCTCTGGGATAAGGTGTAACGGGATGTTCAGAGCAGGTCAGTGTCTCCATCTAATCTGCACTAACTGTAAGAAGTTCTTCTCTCCGCATAGGACAATATTCCAGCAGAACAAATTAAACCCCAAGTGGAATCTATAGAACGTCCCGACAGACTGCTGCATTCCTAAAGACCAATGGAGGTTCAATGTGCTACTAGATGGGGTCTCTGATATAGGGGCTGTTCAGTGCATACATGTCCTTTGGGACAAAAACATGAACAGAGGATTAACAGGTAGACAAAAAAAAGACATCTCTAAATACTATTTGCCAAGTCAGAATCACACTCGGAGGTAGTGTCGCACTTAGAATTTGGGTCAAAGTCAAAATCAGCCCAAATTTTCAGCAATTTGATTCAGAACAGAGAATCGAAAATTGTCAAAAATCAACCCCAGCTCCAACCCTAGCCCGAGGAAACATCTGGACAACATCGGTGGGACCATTCATGCAATGTCTGGGAAACAGGGTTACATTTTCTCCAACTCTAGCGTTAAGGCTATGTTCACATGGGGTAAATTCGGCGCGCATTTCGCCGCGTATTTGTGCTCTAATATGGTCGAGATGCGTGCCGAAATCACGGTAATCCATACTTCTCATACAGAACTATGGATTATGCCTCCTCTCCCTGCTCGTTCAATACGATCGTATTGTACGCACAGGGAGATGTGACATGTCAATTACTTGCGGCGAATGCGCGCCACGAATACTGAATGTCAATGGGGCCGGCGGGCTGCCGGACCCCCTTGCCATGGGAGTATGCGCGTATTAGCACAAGCACACGATGTACTGCGGCGCATACTGTACGTGCCGCAGTATATCGTGTGAACATACCCTAACAGTAAAAATCTGCTCTACTAACCACAAGATAAGTCATGACAGATTGAATAATTCTGAGACTGCTGCAGTCATTACAATGTCATTTTGTGTTGAATTTGGAGAAACCATTTGTCATGTTAGTTTAGTTGAGCTATTTCAATTCTTCTTGTTTTTGCATTTTTTGCAAACAGCTAAAAGTTTGGAGATTTTGCACATAAACCTAATGTGCATTGAATAATTCTTCAGATTCAACCACAGAGCCAAACCCTACAGAAATGGTAAATATCCATCCTATGATAACAAGCATGAGCCCCACAGATAATTGCATCTACAGCATCTCACAAAAGTCAGTACACCCCTAAAGTTTTGCAAATATTGGATTCAATCTTTTCATGGGACAACACTGAAGATATGACACTGATACAATGTAAAGTAGTCAGGGCACAGCTTGTATCACAGTGTAAATTTCACAGGTTGCAGCCACTGGAATCCTCTTCTCTCCTCCATGACGACATCACGGAGCTGGTGGATGTTAGAGACCTTGCCCTCCTCCACCTTCCATTTAAGGATGCTCCATAGGTTATAGGTCTGGGAACATGCTTGGCCGGTCCAGCACCTTCACCCTCAGTCTCTTTAGCAAGGTAGTGGTGGTCTTGGAAGATGTTTGGGTTCATTATTATGTTGAATATTGCCCTGCATCCCAGAAGGGAGGGGATCATGCTCTGCTTCAGGATGTCACAGTACATGTTGGATTCATGGTTCCCTCAATGAGCTGTAGCTCCCTACAGTCGGCAGCACTCATGCAGCCCCAAACCATGACACTCCAACCATCATGCTTGACTCTAGGCAGACAAACTTGTCTTTGTACTCCTGACCTGTTTGCCACCCCACACGCATGACACCATCTGAACCATATAAGTTAATCTTGGTCTCATCAGACACAGGACGTGATTCCAGTAATCCATGTCCTTAGTCTGCTTGCAGGATTTCTTGTGCATCATCTTTAATAGAGGCTTCCTTCTGGGATAACAGGTATGCAGACCGATGCTGTGTGCAGGGTATGGTCTGAGCACTGACAGGCAGCACTCATACATCTATTTTTGAAAAGACAATCTCTGATTATGGATGTGACGCTGAGCATGGGCAGTCAACTTCTTTGGTCAACCATGGCGAGGCCTGTTCTGAGTGGAACCTGTCTTGTTAAACCGCTGCATGGTCTTGGCCACCGTGCTGCAGCTCAGTGCCAGGGTGGTGGCAAGCCTTCTTGTAGCCTCGGCCATCTTTCTGCAGAGGAACAATTCATTTTTTCAGATCCCCAGACAGTTCTTTGCCATGAGGTGCCATGTTGAACTTCAAGTATGAGGGAGTGTGATAGCGATAACACCAAATTTATCACACCTACTCCCCATTCATACCTGAGACCTTGTAACAAGTCACAACACTGTGGAGGAAAATGGCAAATTGGGTACAATTTGTCCATTGTCACTTAGGGGTGTACTCACGTCTGTTGCCAGCAGTTTAGACATTAATGGCTGTGTGTTGAGTTATTTTGAGGGCACACCAAATGTACACTGTTATACAAGCTGTGCACCGATTACGTTACATTGTATCAGTGTCATATATTCAGTGTTGTCTAATGAAAAGATATAATACGATATTAATAAAATGATACAATATTAATACAAATGAGAAGGGTGTACTCACTTTTGTGAGACACGGCTACCTTCATGGTGCTTTCATGGGTGCTGCATGACAGAAACCATAGATGTCATGACCGTGTACGCTCAGGCTGCAGCGCAGTCCTCATTCCGTAAGGTACAGGGCTTTTGGCAATGATTTAAACCTGTATTGGGCACTGTCTGAACACTGACTTATTCTGTTCTAACTGGGTTTGATTGACAGCTTTGTCACACCCGTCAGGTGCTCTGCGAGCTCTGGGGCTGGGCTGCTAATCATTCTGTGTGAGTGGTGAATGATGACTGCCGCCCACTTGTCGCTGACTGCAAGCAGGCAGGGACCGCAAGGGTCAGCAAGCAGGCATGGAAAGCCTTGGGGGACTTAGTGCTAGGGTACACTGTCTGTCCCTACCTGTGTATTCTCTCTGGGGGGTCCCTAACAGTAGTTCAGGCTGTGGGCAGTTCTACAGCAGTGACTGACATTTCAGCTCTGCTATTTCTAGCTGAGTCTGTTAGAGGGACGTTAGTGCTGGAGGATTATGAACCGCAGGGCAGAAGGCTACAGAGCTCTAAAGGGTTAAAGCTAGTCAGTAAAGAAAGATAAACAAGCTCCTATGCTGCTGACAAGACACAGCAGAGATTGATGTCACCATCCTCACCATGGCAAAAAGAGGTGGAAGGGACTATGGAAGCTTGAGTACACAAGCAGGATAGAGGAACTGCTCTAACTCTGAAATGAACCAAATGCAGAACAGCAATTATTTGGTAATAATCTTTATTTACTTGTGCCTAAAGGTTTAAAGACAATCAATGAGGTGGGTATACTCTTCTAATAGTTGGGTATTTTTGGGGTCATAGTTAGTAGTGGGGTACCACAGGGGTCAGTATTGGAAGGGGGTCATGGTTAATATTGGGGTTCTACATGGACAGTATTGGACTGGATCAAAGTTAATAATAAGGTACCACAATGGTCAGTATTTGAGAGGTTAAAATTAGTAGATAGGTCCCACAAGGTTAGTACTGGTGGGTATCACAGTTATAAGTGCAGTGCCACGGTATTGGAGGGGTCACGATAACAAGAGGGGTACCATAAAGGCTAATATTTCAGGGGTCACATATACAGTTGGGTACCACATGAAAAATTTACGGAATGTATCACAGTTAATAATGGGGTAAAACAGGGGTCAGTATAACAGAAGTCAAAGTTAGTGTTGGGGAACTACAGCGGTTATTATGAAATAGAATCGCAGTTAACAGTGGGGTACCACTGGGATTAGTATTTGAGGGGTTACTCTTTACAGTGGGGTACCACAGTTGCAATTAGGAGTGGGACAGTACAGCGGACAGCACTGGGGGATCACAGTTAATAGTTGGAAACCATCATTATTGCAGGGATCACATACACTAGTTGGGAACAGCAAGAGATTACATTAGAGAGGTTCCCAGTTAGTGGGGGGGACACCACTTTGTTCATTATTGGTGGTGTTCACAGTTAACACTGAGGTTCCACAGTGGACTTTTTTTGAAGGGTTCAGATTATAGTAACAGGAGTTATTAATTAGCAATTAGTAGCTAGGCACTAAAGGGGTCCAAATCTGAGAGCTCTCTGTTAATATTAGGATACCATAGGCTTAAATATTGGAAGGGTCACAGGTAATTGTTTCACCCCAGCAACATGCGAATAGGTCACAAACTGCGCAGTTTCAGAAAAACCACGACACAAGCCAATAATCATCCCTTTTCTCCCCTTTTACCAATGACAGCAATGAGGGATACATGTGCATACAGCCTAAGACACACCTTATATACCCACCAAGCCAGCGCACCACAGGTGACTTCCTTCATGAGTTACATGCTGCCAACCCTGAAAGTGGTCATAATAGTGTGAATGGACTGTGTAATGGAAGAAATATTACATAAACTGAGGCTGTGCTACTGCCTCCAACTCTTCATCCAAAATCTGTGAATGTCATTAGCCCCAATATCCCCAACAATATCCTGACCCTGATGCTGCACTTACAGGAAGGAGGCCAGGAAGCTGAAATATGGGGAGTTGGTTGTCAGGGCCCCCAAGATGCAGAATGGTAATGTAACCCTCTCCGTAGATTTTACCAACCTGTTACAAAGGTGCAAAAGCAGGATTGTTGTGCAGATGAATGTTTGCTCATAAAGAGGATTAGAAACAGTTGGCAGATTCGAATTGTAAAGATGCAAAGTCTTTTGATACCTTTCCACATTCAAGTCGCCAGGGGCTAAATCCAGTTTCCTCCAATGTGGAGTCACAGACGTGCTTTTGATGTCACTGATCTTTACTCTAAATAAAGAGAGGATACAAGTGGTGGAGATCATCATACTCCTCGCAGATCACCATGAAGATCCTCATCCTCCTCGCACTGGCCAGCGTCAGTGTCTGCCATCCTAATGGTTTGTACATTCACATGTTCTCTATGGATTTACTGGGAAGTTCTCTATGGATTTCATTCACTGCCTTTTTTGTGTGTTATTAGATTGTGGATACAATCCTCCCCACTAGGGACGTTTGTCTTATGATAAATCATTATCATCCTCAGGTCAAAATGGGGCTAGTGAGTCTTCCTCATCATCATCACCATCTTCAGAAATAAAGCAAATATCACCAGAGAAGCATAAAGATGCTGATAATGAAAAGTGTTTCCTAACTGCAAAGAAGGTAAAGTTGCTTTTTCCATTTACCAGTTCTCTGCAGGATGTAACTATAGATTGAGCAAAAATATTGTCCATGTGACCGGTCAGATCAGTCATAGCTGAAAATAAAAAGGAGCAAGCACTGCCCCTGCTTCGGATGGGTCTCTGTTCTCTCTTTTATCAGTGTTAGAGATACCAGAAGGAAAGAGAGAGGAGGTTGTACAGAGCAAATCAGACCATAGAGAAGGGGAAGAGCATCCATGAAGGTAAGTTCACACAGACTGTAGATAGGACATACAAGGCGTTTGCCTGGGGAGACTCACTTAGGCTGTATACAAATGTACATTGAAAGAAGAGTGCACTTTGCAAACCCTAGTCATCTAACCAGCACACACAAGGCAGTTTGCAGAGGGAGACTTACTTAGGCTGTGTCCATATGTGGAGAGAAAGCAGAGCACTAATTGGAAACTGTAGAACTTTAAGCATACACAAGGCAGTTTGCAGGGAGAATGACTTAAGTTATGTACAAATGCAGAGAGTGTTGCGGATGTTGTAGTGGATCCTCTGGACCACCACAAGCGATGACGTAAGCCACGCCAGGGGAACGGAATCTAAGTAGGTCCGGTTTTCACCAGAGCCCGCCGCAAAGCGGGATGGACTTGCTGCGGCGGATTACTACCAGGTCGCTACCCCTGACGGGACTTGCTTGCTGTGGCAGCCGAGGGGTTGCGTGGTCCAAAATCGTGAAGCAGGCTCGTAGTCGGGGACAGGCAGAAGGTCAGGACAGGCGGCAATGGTTCGTGGTCAAGGGACGGAGGCAGAAGGTACGGTACACAGTAAAGGGAAACAAGACACTTTTGGAACGCTTCTCTCCAGGCAAAGGCACTACGTTTCGGCAAAGTGCTGGGGAAAGGCAGGGCTTAAATAGGGTCCGTGCCGGTTTGAAACCATCACCGGGCACTGCCCCTTTAAATTCGGGCGTGCCTCGCGCGCGCACTAAGGGGCGCGCGTGCCCCCGGGGCCGGCAGCAGGACGGCCCCGGGACGGCCCAGGAGCGTGGACGGGTAATGCGCCCCAGACGTGCCGGGTGCTCGGGCCGCGGCCCCGGCCCAGCGGAGGGGCTGGGAGTTGGGGTGTGTCTGCGACCCGCACAGGGTCGAGGGACCCCCCGTAACAGAGAAAAGCAAACAAACCTGCAAACCCCCAGACTGACTCACATCTGGCATCCTACTAGTGGCAGTGTAAATAGTCGTGCCTAGTGTCACCAAGGATGAAAACTGTATCAACCACCTGTAAATAATAGATTTACACCAATTTACCTGTAGTTCATCTATAGAGGTAAAATCCTCAGAAGGTTTGGGGACAAATGTTAACATCCAGACAGTTTTAATGTGTCATTAGTGCCCAATAGTTGCAGGTCCCACCTCTAGGACTGAATGTCGGTTCCCCCAATCTCCTGCCCTGCATGGTGAGGCAGCCTCCGAAGAAGCAGATTGCGAAGGATGAAGGAATGGAAAGGTGATTATGTATCACTAGGGGTTAGGGAACTCTGTTCGGAAGACACATGCAGGTTTCAGAGGTGGGTTTCCCATCTATTAGATGCCCAGCTTACCCAAATTTTCTCATATTGATCATGATGCGTGGTACTACTGGACAGTGACCACTTTGTGTATTTTGTTCACAGATTATCCCAGAACTTTCCAGGCAAGTCAACAACATGCTCAGTGGAATGAAAAATCATCAGGTAAGTTAAATTGCTCAATTGGCTTCATGATTTCTGCTTGTACAATCTGTGTATTCTCTAGTCTGTATAGTAGTTAGCAAAGCCCAACCATTTTGGCAAGACTGGCCAACTGTGCAGTATGGGGACCTCCAAACTGTCCCTAACAGACAATGTTGGGGGAGAGAAGGATGGGAAACGTTGAATGTCTACACCAGATAATTTGGTTTTCTGTGAAGACCCCACAGGCAGCGGGATTATCTTTCTCTGTTCTTCCACAGTTGGCCAAGCCCAAATTTAAGCATGATGTCAGCCAACCAATGTTAAGTACAGAAAAAAATTAGACAATTTTAACCCTTTACTGACATATGACTCAACTGTACATCACACGGTCAGTAAGAAGGTATGGAGTGGGCCCACGCGCTGAGCTCGCTTGATACCAGTCAGAATCTGCCCTCATTGGCCAAGATGGGAGCCAACTCCGACCCCAGTAATTTAAATATTCAGATCCCACAGTCATTAAGAACGGTGCAGCTCTGCCGCCCAATGTTAGAGGATAGGTTGATGTTCTTGAGCTACATTTTGTTGTAGATGTTGCGATATTTCCATTTCGTCTGCCTATTAAAATGATCTTTCGTTTCCTTTTTGACCCTACAGTCTGAAGAGACAGAGGACGTTAGCAATAAACTCACTGTATTATTGGTAAGAATAATGTATTTGTAATCAGCCATAACAAAAATTCTCTGCGAAACCCCAGATTTGTACAGAGTAATTGCCGCCGATTTGTATTGATTTGTACACAGAAAGCATTTTTTGTCTGTGAGGCAAGGGTTGGGAACGAATGTTCTAACAAAGGGTCAATTGGCTGAAAATAGGAAGAGGTGACAGGGACTTATCACAATGAGGAGCTTATGTTTCTATGTAAAATATAACAGTTATAAGGGAAAAGAAAAAAGACGGGTTTTTATTTCAACTTGCCCGGGAACCGGCTGAAGCCTTTAAAGCTCGTAAGGCAGAACCTTTTAATATCCACATCTAGAGACAAATAAGAAGTTGTTACAACTGCACTTTTATAAATTCATGATATGTTTAACCCCTTACGCACCCGGCCTGAAAAGACCTTCGTGACCACCAATTTTTTTGTTTTTGCCTCCTTGTGTTTCAACAGTCATAACTTTTTTCAATGACTTATTTTATGCGGGAGATATTGTACTTTTTGAGTATAGATAAGCAGGCCCCAGTTAGGCAAGTTGATAGACTACAGTTAGGTTGGTGGATTCCAGTTAGGTAGGATGTAGGTAGGTGCTGGTGAGTCCCAGTTAGATAGGCTGTAGGTAGGTAGCTTTCCCCAGTTAGGTAAACGGTAGGTAGTTAGGGCCCCCTTTATATAGGCTGCAAGCAGTTAGGGACCCCCTTTAGGTATTATACAGGCAGTTAGGGCTTCCCTTTAAGTAGTATACAGGCAGTTAGGGCCTTCCTTATGTAGTATACAGGCAGTTAGGGGTCTCCTTTAGGTAGTATGCAGGTAGTTAGGGGCCTCCTTTAGGTAGTGTACAGGTAGTTAGGGGCCCCCTTTAGATACTATTCAGGTAGTTAGGGCCCCCTTTAGCTAGTTTGTTGATAGTTAGGGCCAACTTTAGCTAGTTTGTAGGTAGTTAGGGCCCTATTTAGCTAGTTTGCTGGTAGCCGGGGCCCCCTTTAGTTTTTAGGTAGTCAGGGCCCCCCTTTTAGCTAGTTCGACGGTAGTTAGGGTCCGCTTAAGTTTGTAGGTAGGTAGGGCCACCTTTAGTTTTTAGGTAGTTAGGGCCCCCTTGATTTTTCAGGTAGTCAGAGCCCCTATTATGTTTAGGTAGTCAGGGCCCCCTTTATGGTTAGGTAGTCAGGGCCCCCTTTATGGTTTGGTAGTCAGGGCCCCCTTTGTGGTTTGGTAGTCAAGTCCCCCTTTATGATTAGGTAGTCAGGGCCCCTTTATGGTTAGGTAGTCAGGGCCCCCTTTATTGTTTGTTAGCCAGGGCCCCCTTAAGGTTTAGGTAGCCAGGGCCCCCTTTATGGTTAGGTAGTCAGGGCCCCCTTTATGGTTAGGTAGTCAGAGCCCCCTTTATGGTTAGGTAGCAAGGGCCCCCTTTAGGTTTAGGTAGCCAAGGGCCCCTTTAGGTTTAGGTAGCCAGGGCCCCCTTTAGGTTTAGGTAGCCAGGGCCCCCTTTAGGTTTAGGTAGTCAGGGCCCCCTTAAGGTTTAGGTAGCCAAGGCCCCCTTTATGATTATGTAGCTAGGGCATACATGCCAACTCTCCCGTTTTTGGCGGGGGGGTCCCGCTATTTGGGGTCCCCCCCCGCCCTCCCGGGGGAGTTGGCATTTCTCCCGCCGCCAGCAGGCGGCGGGGGTCCTTTAAATGGCCGCGACGCCGGAGTAGCTGGAAGTCTACTCCGGCGCCGCCGGTCCGTTCTCACGGGCGGGTGAAGCGGGCGCAGGGTCCGCTCACCCGGTCCCACTGTGCGGGGAGGAGGCAGGAGGGAGCGCTCCCTCCTCCCCCTGTATGTCCGGCGTCTGTGCGCGCGGTACACACAGATCAGTGGCGCAGGGGAAATGACACGCGGCTGCTCTCATTCCCCCTGCGTCGCTGAGGAGATCGGGCAGGAGCCTGGTCGGAGCTGCAGGAGCCTGGTCAGGTAAGTGGAATTTATTATTTTATTTTTATTAACTACATGGGGGGCTCTGCCTGGCTACAATGGGGGGGGGGTCTACCTGGCTGGCTACACTGGGGGCAAATACCTGTCTGGCTACAATGGGGGCAATACCTGGCTGGCTACAATGGGGGCAACTACCTGGCTGGCTACAATGGGGGCAATACCTGGCTGGCTACAATGGGGGCAACTACCTGGCTGGCTACAATGGGGGCAACTACCTGGCTGGCTACTAAAGGGGGCAACTACTTGGCTGGCTACTAAAGGGGGCACCTACCTGGCTGGCTACTAAAGGGGGCACTACCTACCTGACTACTAAAGGGGGCACTACCTGGCTACAAAGGGGGCAACTACCTGGCTAACAAAGGGGGGGCATCTACCTAGCTACAGAGGGGGCATCTACCTTGCTACCAGGGGGCATCTACCTGCCTGTAAGGGGCACTACCTGGTTATGGGGGGCTACTACCTGGCTATAAGGGCATCTACCTGGCTTTCTTCCAAAGCCATTATGTAGTTAGGCTGAGTGGGTGTGGCTTGTTGAAGGGGCGTTGCACACAAAAAGATGGGCGTGTCCATGCAAATTTTTGCTGCGGCGCGCCGCCCTCTTTATCTCCTGCTTTTCCATTTTCAAAAGTTGGCAACTATGAGCTAGGGCCACCTTTAGGTAGCCAGGGCCCCTTTATGGTTAGGTAGCCAGGGCCCCCTTTAGGGTTAGGTAGCTAGGGCCCCCTTTAGGTTTAGGTACCCAGGGCCCCCTTTAGGTTTAGGTAGCCAGGGCCCGTTTGGGTACTTAGAAAAAAAAAAAAAAAAAAACACTTACCTCACTCCCGCTCCTGGCCGCTCCCAGACGCTCCCAGCCAACTTCTACTACCGCCCTGCATAGGCGGCGTGGTGATGTGACGTCACCGCATGCCTACGTCACCAGTAGGGGCCGGCGCCTGGCAGGCTTAAGGCCTAACACCTTAAGTCTACCAGAGTGTGCAGCGTAGCCGCGGCGGCGCTCTGCTCCACTGACACCGCGCAGCCCCGGGAGTTGGGGACATTAGTCGCAGGTCCCGGGCGTTCAGGGACAAGATGCGGTGGCCAGGCCCCAGGGAGCGCCGGCACTGCCTCCAGGGCCCACAGCAGCTCGGATTCCACCGGGGGATTCACCGATCCCCAGGCGGCCCAGTCCGAGCCTGAGTGGGTGACTTAATCAGGCTGTGTACAAGTGTAGAGAGAAAACAGCGCTCCAACTGCAAACTCTGCAAACAGAATGTTTAGAGCACAAACCTAACCATCCAAAAGTCCATCCATAGGTACCTGAGGGCCCAGGGTACAATGAGAAAACATTCCTTGCACCCAAACATCATGTCTATCAGCCTGAATTGTTCAGACCCGACAGGAAGCGTTCACTGTCGGGGGTCCTTTAAATGGCCGCGGCGCCGAGTAGCGCTGGAGCACTACTCCGGCGCCCCGGTCCCCCTTCCCACTGGGTGGGTTGAAGCGGGCGCAGGGTCCGCTCACCCGGTCCCACTGTGCGGGGAGGAGGCAGGAGGGAGCGCTCCTCCTCCCCTCCTCCCCTGTATGTCCGGCGTCTGTGCGCGCGTACACACAGATCAGTGGCGCAGGGAAATGACGCGCGGCTGCTCTCATTCCCCCTGCGTCGCTGAGGAGATCGGGCAGGAGCCTGGCCGGAGCTGCAGGAGCCTGTCAGGTAAGTGGAATTTATTATTTTATTTTATTAACTACATGGGGGGCTCTGCCTGGCTACAATGGGGGGGGTCTACCTGGCTGGCTACAATGGGGGGCAACTACCTGTCTGGCTACAAAGGGGGCAATACTTGGCTGGCTACTAAAGGGGGCACCTACCTGGCTGGCTACGAATGGGTGCAACTACCTGGCTGACTACAATGGGGGCACTACCTGGCTACAAAGGGGGCAACTACCTGGCTAACAAAGGGGGCATCTACCTACTACAAGAGGGGGCATCTACCTTGCTACCAGGGGCATCTACCTGCCTGTAAGGGGCACTCCCCTGGTTATGGGGGCTACTACCTGGCTATAAGGGCATCTACCTGGCTTCTTCCAAAGCCATTATGTAGTTAGGCTGAGTGGGTGTGGCTTGTTGAAGGGCGTTGCACACAAAAAGATGGGCGGGGTCCATGCAAATTTTTGCCGCGGCGCGCCGCCCTCTTTATCTCCTCCCTTTTTTTCCATTTTAAAAAGTTGGCAACTATGAGCTAGGGCCACCTTTAGTAGCCGGGGCCCCCTTTTTATGGTTAGGTAGCCAGGCCCCCTTTTAGGGTTTGGGTAGCTAGGGCCCCTTTAGGTTTAGGTACCCAGGGCCCCCTTTATTTTAGGTACCGGGGCCCGTTTGGGTACAAAAAAAAAAAAAAAAAAACACTTACCTCACCTCCCGCTCCGGGCCGCTCCCAGAATCCTCCCCCCTGCATAGGCGGCGTGGTGATGTGACGTCAACCGCATGCCTACTCACCAGTAGGGGCCGGCCCGCCTGGCAGGCTAAGGCCTAACACCTTAAGTCTACCAGAGTGTGCAGCGTAGCCCCCCGCGGCGCTCGCTCCACAAACACCGGCGCAGCCCCGGGAGTTGGGGACATTAGTCGCAGGTCCCGGGCGTTCAGGGACAAGATGCGGCGGCCAGGCCCCGGGGAGCGCCGGCACTGCCTCCAGGGCCCACAGCAGCTCGGATTCCACCGGGGGATTCACCGATCCCCAGGCGGCCCAGTCCGAGCCTGAGTGGGTGACTTAATCAGGCTGTGTACAAGTGTAGAGAGAAAACAGCGCTCCAACTGCAAACTCTGCAAACAGAATGTTTAGAGCACAAACCTAACCATCCAAAAGTCCATCCATAGGTACCTGAGGGCCCAGGGTACAATGAGAAAACATTCCTTGCACCCAAACATCATGTCTATCAGCCTGAATTGTTCAGACCCGACAGGAAGCGTTCACTGATTCATGCTGCTTGGGTCAAACTCTGATCCCATCATCAGCAAAGGAAAGCTTGTTTCTTCTGACCACTGCTTAGTGGAGCTATTTTTGAGCTTGCTGTGCCTTCTGTTTCCCTTAGACAGCAATGGTGCTCTGACTGGTCGCCCATCCGTGGTCAGGAATGAGGAGCTGCGCGCTCACCTTAGGGGCACCAGTGTTGTATTCAGCTGCAGTTTGATTGAATTGTAAAGCCCCTTAGTATCACAACTATTTCTGACAGTCTCCCCTGGCTCATGTCATTGGATGGTTTTCCCTTGATCTCACCATTATTGATATAATCATCACTAAACAACAGGAAACCCCACGTGGTTGGGACCAATGACCTGTCCTCCTTTGAGCTTGCTCAGACCACTTGAGGTTTCCATTCTAAGGGTCAATGTCTTTATAATCTAGGGTCAGAAGTTTTGGATCCAGATTTAGGAAATGTGTTTTCCCAGGGGAGAATAATGTGTATTTAATAGAATTACTGCTATTTATCTAGTCCTATTGTAGGCTGCACTGTCATCCTTAACCTAAATTAAAATTATTCCATGCAGAACATACTGAAGACAATGATGAAGAACTCGGTCCATTTCTGAGGGGCCGTATTAACAAACTGGTGGTTGAGTTGTATATATCTGATGAGTTCTATTGTCATCTTGTTAAACTTTATGCCAGATAACATTTTGTCCCAGCAATTATTAAGTAGCTTTATGATTGCAAAAAAATGAATTCTTTGATTAACCTATATTACAGGGACTCAGCAACGGCTCACTATGGTCGGTGGTGAGTACCGTTTTTATTGTCGGTTCATGCAAGACACTAAAACTGGATATAAATATCAGATAACAGTTGCCCAAACCCAATGGTTAAGCTCAGACCGGCCAAACATCTAACATCTCTCAAAAGATGATACTCCTCATCAGGGGCGTAACTTTGATTCAAATAGTGGGGGGGACTAATTTTCCCTCTCATTCCCTATCTTCATATGCCTCCCTCCTTCACTCGCCTTCCCTTTCACTTCCCCTCCCTTCCCTTCTCTCCCTGCAGTGAAGTGTACCCCTCTCAGGCCTTGTTCACACGGCGGCTTTGGCAGCGGCCAAAACCTCTTCCTGACCTCGCCGCAAATTCGCGTCTCCCGACGCGGGATTGCGGCTTGGGCGCGCCGCGGTTGGGACATGGTTTGTGCCGTGGCTTGTGGCGAGGGTTTGCCCCCATGCAAATTAATAGGCAGGGGAAAACCGCGCCGCCAGCCGCGGCGACACCCGTGGCCGCCGCGCTGAGGACTCCCTGTCAAGAATTGAAGGGGAGTTCTTAAACACGAGTGGCAAGGCCGCGGCCCAAAAGCCGCGGCCAAATCCGCGGCGTGTGAACAGTAACGCGGTTTCCCATAGGAAACCATGTTACTAAACTGGGCGCGATTTGGACAAGGTTTTGGCCGCGGAAACCACGTCGAAACCTGCGGCCAAACCCGCGGCCAAATCCGTCGTGTGAACATGGCCTAGCACAGTTAGGAGGTCTGAGGGCGTGCTGTGAGATTCCCCAGCAGGTCCGGGCGGAGTCCTTATGACAAACACTTTTGGTGCAATCCTTAAGGTTATGTGTGGCTCTCTAATTACTGAAGTTTAGAGCCAGACTGGGACTAAAAAGCAGCCCTGGCAGTGAAGCCGAACCAGCCCACCTATAATATTACCCCTCTAGATAAAAATAAAAAATGTTGTGCAATGCAGCAAATTTCGCTTTACCCCTCCCATCCCCCATCACTACTCCATTAAACAGAATGAGGAAAATAAAAGAACCCAATCTCACTGTACCCCTAGGAATCACATGCCACTTACTGTACCCCAAAATGTATTTTGTTGCATACCATACACCAGAAATAACATCACTCACTGCACCCCAGAAATTCATTACATTACACATGGTAGCCCCAGAAATTACATTACTAACTGCACCTAAGAAATGAATTGCACATTGTACTCAAGAAATAATATAATTCACTGTACCCCAAAAATGTATTATATTCCACACTGAACCCTAGAAATGGATTACATTACTCACTGTACTCCAGAGATTATATCACACCATACCCCAGAGACTACATTACACCATACCCCAGAGATTACAACACACCGTACCCCAGGGATTACATTACACATTGTACCCCAGAGAGTACATGACACCATAGCCCAGAGATTACATTACACTGGATCCCAGAGATTACATTACACTGTACCCCAGAAATTAAATTACACTGTACCCCCAAGATTACATTACACATTGTACCCCTGAGATTACATTACACCATACCCCAGAGATTACTACATTACAACACTGTACCTAAGAGATTACTACATTACACACCATACACCAGATATTACATTACTCACTGTACCCTAGAGATTACTACATTTCACACTGTACCCCAGAGATTAGTTTACACACCGTACCACAGATATTACTGCATTATTCACTGTACCCCAGATATTACATTACACACTGTACAACGGAGATTGCATTACACCATACCCCAGAGATTATATTACACACTGTACAACAGAGATTATATTACACCATACCCCAGAGATTATTACATTATACACTGTACCCCAGAGACTACATTAGAGAAGGTACCCCAGAAATTGTGTGTGTATATACATATATTCAACACAGACACACTACACACTTAGGGTGGGTTAACATGATGTTTTTTCGACACTGACAAACTGACAAGCAAACGACTCAGACTGCCAAAGGTAGATTTCTGCCTCCTATCCTTTAGTGCTGTTAGTGCGTAAAACACCTCAAGTAAAATCAGTGTCATCTAAACAACGACACTGATTTTACATAGGGTATAATGTAAATCAGTTTCCTGCCGGATTGGACTCCGTTTCGGAGGCAGATCCAGCACTGAATCTGCCCCGGATTCAGCATTCAGATCTTGCATGTGAATGTAGCCTTAGGGTATGTTCACACGGCGTATAGCGGGGTGTACTATGTGCTCTGCTATATGTTGGGTGTTTTAGAAGTATGCGCTGTCCAGTCCACACTTCTAAAATGCTGCAGGGCCAGCCCCATTCACTTTCATTTTCCCCAGCGCATAAGTGCAGGGAAGACGAGGCTAGACACATGTCTGTACAGTACATACATATCTCACATATACAGTACATACCCTGCTCACATGCACACACAACACCTAGCACTATCGCCCCCTCTTTACCTGTCTCCTGTAGTCTGGTGCAGATGGCATTCGGCAAGAGCTTCCCTTCTTCTCTGATGAGGGCTGAGCATAGGGGAAGTGGTACACAATGGGAGGGAAAGATACAGCCCCAGATACAGAGTGTGCTGGACTGTGAGCAGAATTCTGATTGGTAAAGCAGCCCCTGCTGACTCCTCCTCTACCAATCAGCGCTGCTCTCACTCTGCACTGACACTTGAGGCTGCTACCTACTCTTTCCCTCCAAGATGCACAGAAATATAGGAGGCAAAGGGTTAACTTCTTCCTCCTCTATGTCTGCTCTCCCCACTTACCATATTCTCATGCTTTCATATGGATTATTTTTTTATTGAGGTAGCTAAAAAGTGGGGGGATCGTCCCCCACTCAGAAAAAAGTGGAGGGGACCAGTCCCCTCCGTACCCCCCATTTAATTTGACATCTAGATGGGCCCTCATACATATACTGGTCCATACATAGTGCAAGAGAGACCTGTCCTATATAGCTATACATGTCCTTACATAAAAGAGACCTGTCCTCAACTATACTGTCCTTACATAGGAGAGACCTGTTCTCTGCATACAATACTGTACATATACATATGTAATAGGGAGACCTGTCCTCATACTATACTGCCTTACATGGAGAGACCTGTTCATCATACTATACAAATTTCCTGTACATAGGAGACGTAAACTGTCGCCTCATACTATACTGTCCTTACATAGGAGAGCGGAACTCTCATCATACTATACTGATCTTAAGTAAGAGAAACCTGTTCTCATACTATACTGTCCTTACATAGGAGAGACCTGTCCTCATCCTATACTGGTACCTTTAACAATAGGAGAGAGACCTGTCATCATACTGTACTGCCCTTACATAGGAGAGAGCAGACCTGTACTCATACTATACTGTCCTTACATAGGAGAGAGACCTGTTCTCATACTATACTGTCCTTACATAGGAGAGTCCTGTCTTCGTACTATACTGTCCTTGCATAGGAAAGACCTGTTCTCATACTATACTGTCCTTACATAGGAAAGACCTGTCTTCATACCATACTGTCCTTAGATCGTAGAGACCTGTCCTTATACTATACTGTCCTTACATGGGAAAGCAGATCTGTCCTCATACTATACCATACATGCCAACTCTCCCACTTTTGGCGGGGGGGTCCCGCTAATGGGGGTCCCCTCCCCCCGCCCTCCCGGCAGAGTTGGCATTGTGCACTACTCTGGCGCCTCCGGGGCGCTCATACAGGCGGGTGAAGCGCCCGGCGAGTTTCACTGACTTGTGCAGCCGCACAGTCAGTCAGCTGTGCAGGGAGGAGGTAGGAGGGATCGTTCCCCTCCTCCCTTCTCTCCCTGTATGTACAGCGCCGGTGTGTGCGCTGTACATACAGGTCAGTGTCGCAGGGGGCATGACGCGCGGCTGCACTCACTCCCCCTGCGACGCTGAGACTACTCAGTCGGCCGGGAGATGTCCGAGCTGCAGGAGCCTGTGAGGTAAGTGGCTTTTATTATTTATTTTTATTAGTTTATAGGGAGGCTCTACCTGGCTACAATGAGGGGTCTACCTGGCAACAGAGGGGGCACTACCTGGCTATCAATGGGGGGTCTACCTGGCAACAAGAGGGGCACTACCTGGCTACAATGGGGGGTATACCTGGCAACAGAGGGAGCACTACCTGGCTACAATGGGGGGGGTTTTTTACCTGGCAACAGAGGGGGCACTAACTGGCTACAATGGGGGGGGGGCACTACCTGGCTACAATGGAGGCACTACCTGGTTAACAATGGGGGCATCTACCTGGCTAACAAAGGGGGCATCTACCTGGCAACAAAGGGGCATCTACCTGGCAACAAAGGAGGCATCTACCTGGCAAACAATGGGGGCATCTACCTGGCTAACAAAGGGGGCACTACCTGGCTAACAAAGGGGGCATCTACCTGGCTACAAATTTGGCTCTACCTGGCTACAGAGCTGGCTCTACCTGGCTACAGAGGGGGCATCTACCTGGCTACAAGGGGGCATCTACCTGGCTACAAGGGGGCATCTGCCTGTAAGGGGCACTACCTGGTTATGGGGGGGCTACTACCTGGCTATAAGGGCATCTACCTGGCTTTCTTCCAAAGCCGTTATGCAGTTAGGTGGAGTGGGTGTGGCTTTTGAAGGGGCGTGGCACACCGACAAAATGGGCGTGTCCATTCAAATTTTTGCCGCGCGCCACCCTCTACGATCTCCTGCTTTTTCAATTTCAAAAGTTGGCAACTATGTACTATACTGTTCTTAAATAGGAGAGGCCTGTCCTCATACTATACTATCCTTACATAGGAGAGACCTGTTCTCATACTATACTGTCCTTACATAGGAGAGAGACCTGTCCTCATACTATACTGTCCTTACATAGGAGAGAGACCTGTCCTGATACTATACTGTCCTTACATAGGAGAGACCTGTTCTCATACTATACTTTCCTTTCAAAGAGGAGCAGAACTGTCCTCATACTATACTGCCCTTACATAGGAAAGACCTGTCCTCATACTATACTGTCCTTACATAGGAGAGCGGACCTGTCCTCATACTATACTGTCCTTACATAGGAGAGATCTGTCCTCATACTATACTGTCCTTACATAGGAGAGCCGACCTGTCCTCATACTATACTGTCCTTACATAGGAGAGCTGACCTGTCCTCATACTATACTGTCCTTACATAGGAGAGACCTGTCCTCATACTATACTGTCCTTACATAGGAGAGACCTGTCCTCATACTATACTTTCCTTTCAAAGAGGAGCAGAACTGTCCTCATACTATACTGTCATTACATAGGAGACCTGTCCTCATACTATACTGTCCTTACATAGGAGAGCAGACCTGTCCTCATACTATACTGTCCTTACATAGGAGAGACCTGTCCTCATACTATACTGTCCTTACATAGGAGAGCGGACCTGTCCTCATACTATACTGTCCTTACATAGGAGAGCAGACCTGTCCTCATACTATATTGTCCTTACAGAGGAAAGACCTGTCCTCACACTATACTGTCCTTACATAGGAGAGACCTGTCCTCATACTATACTGTCCTTACATAGGAGAGCGGACCTGTCCTCATACTATACTGTCCTTACATAGGAGAGACCTGTCCTCATACTATACTGTCCTTACATAGGAGAGCGGACCTGTCCTCATACTATACTGCCCTTACATAGGAGAGCAGACCTGTCCTCATACTAGACTGTCCTTACCTGGAAGAGACCTGTCTTCATAGTATACTGTCCTTACATAGGAAAGCAGACATGTTCTCACGCTATACTGTCTTTTCATAGGAGAGACCTGTCCTCATACTATACTGTCCTTACATAGAAGAGACCTGTCCTCATACTATACTGTCCTTACATAGGGGAGACATGTCCTCATACTATACCAGGGCCGGACTGGGAATAAAAATCAGCCCTGGCACTAAGCCCCCAGCAGCCCACATACAATATCCGCTTAAAAAATGTCCTTTGTTCTCGCACCTTTGTTTTCACACGGAGTGTTTTTGATTAAGTTTTTATGTGTTTTTGGTATGGTTTTGTGCAGAAAGGCAGAGTAGTTAATGCTTTACATTTCTGCACAAAAAAAACGCATAAAATATGCACCAAAACCGCTCTGTGTGAGAGCAGCCGAAACACAAGCAAGAAAAAAAAACCTCATCACAGAGTCAGGTGTGCGCTTGCTTTACAATCAGGGACAAGCCCACACTGACACTACATAAGCACCAGCATAACCTACAACCCCACCAATCACATCACCAGTAGTCAGGTCACCATCACATGAATACAGCACTGATTCAACACAGAAGTAAAATGGCACCTGACAGCAGGGACTCACAGAAAACGTCATCTCTGATGGGAGTTGTTCTCTTCTCCTTTTCTTCTCCTTCTGGCCCAAACCTCCATGATGTCTTCCCTGATGAGTCGTTCCCTTCCATTCCTTTCTCTGTCCGGTACAGCATGCAATGTCTTCTTCTCCCGGTCACTACTCGTCCCTGTAGAATTTACCACAAATACATCTTAGGCTCCTCTCTCTTCCAGCACTTTCCTATCAATTCCCCAAACAGCATATATTAGACCCTAAAAATTAGAAATTAAAAAATGTCAGATAAGTGGCATGTAAATAGGTAGACCCCCATTAGGTAGGTAAAAAGGGCCTTCCTCCATTAATTTGGTAGGTAGACAGGGCCTACCCCTGTAACTAGCCAGGTAGCAAGGGCTGTCCCCAGTAACTAGCCAGGTAGCTGGGGCTGCCCCCAGTAACTAGCCAGGTAGGGCCAGGGGCAGTAATTAGCAGTCAGGGCCAGTATGTAGCCAGTAAGTAGGCAGGCAGGGCCAGTAAGTAGGCAGGCAGGGCCAGTATATAGCCAAGCAGGGCATCATATAGCTAGGCAGGGGTAGTATATAGCCAGGCAGGGCCAGTATATAGCCAGGCAGGGCATCATATAGGTAGGCAGGGGTAGTATATAGCCTGGCAGAGCATCATATAGGCAGGCATGGGTAGTATATAGCCAGGCAGGGTAGTATATAGGCAGGCAGGGTAGTATATAGCCAGGCAGGGGCAGTATATAGCCAGGCAGGGGCAGTATATAGCCAGGCAGGGGCAGTATATAGGCAGGCAGGGCAGTATATAGCCAGGCAGGGGCAGTATATAGCCAGGCAGGGGCATCATATAGGCAGGCAGGGCAGTATATAGTCAGGTAGGAGCAGTATATAGGCAGGCAGGAGCATCATATAGGCAGGCAGGGCAGTATATAGCCAGGCAGGGGCAGTATATAGCCAGGCAGGGGCATCATATAGGTAGGCAGGGCAAGTATATAGCCAGGCAGGGCATCATATAGGTAGGCAGGGCCAGTAAGTAGTTTAAAAAAAAATAAAAATCTTACTCACCTGGTTTCCCTCCTCTTCTCCAAGTCCGTTCGGAGCGGCCGCTCTCACCCGAGTGGGGGCCGCAGAGCACGCGCGCGATGACGTCATTAAATCGCACACGTGCTGCGCGGCCTCCTGGGAGCTGAACAGACGGAATCAGAAGATCCCAGCTGTACAGCATCGGGGGCTGTTTGCACCGCGCGGTGCATGCGGCGCCCGTGATGGCTGCATGGCTGGATCTGTGACCTGGCCGTGCAGCCGTGTGGCGAGGGGGGGCCTGTCACAGGGGTCCGGTCGCATATGCGACCATTGCGGCCCCTGTGCGTGCGCCCGCACTCGGGGCCCGCCGGGGGGAAACACCAGCCCCCTCGGCCCCCTGTGGCCTTGACCCCAGCGGCCCGCCGGGCAAATGCCCGGTTTGCCCTATGGGCAGTCCGGGCCTGCACTATACTGTCCTTACATAGGAGAGACCTGTCCTCATACTATACTGTCCTTACATAGGAGAGACCTGTCCTCATACTATACTGTCCTTACATAGGAGAGACCTGTTCTCATACTATACTGTCCTTACATAGGAGAGACCTGTCCTCATACTATACTGTCCTTACATAGGAGAGACCTGTCCTCATACTATACTGTCCTTATATAGGAGAGACCTGTCCTCATACTATACTGTCCTTACATAGGAGAGACCTGTCCTCATACTATACTGTCCTTACATAGAAGAGACCTGTCCTCATACTATACTGTCCTTACATAGAAGAGACCTGTCCTCATACTATACTGTCCTTACATAGGAGAGACCTGTCCTCATACTATACTGTCCTTACATAGGAGAGACCTGTCCTCATACTATACTGTCCTTACATAGGAGAGACCTGTCCTCATACTATACTGTCCTTACATAGGAGAGACCTGTCCTCATACTATACTGTCCTTACATAGGAGAGACCTGTCCTCATACTATACTGTCCTTACATAGGAGAGACCTGTCCTCATACTATACTGTCCTTATATAGGAGAAACCTGCCCTCACTGGGTTATGTTAAGTGTTTATATATAAAAGTGTAAAAATTCTCCGACCTCCTAGTGGTGCAAAATGTCTGAAAACCCCTGTTAGGGACATTTATAAAAAAGAATAATGGTGAATTCTAATTCTACTTTTAAGGCACATTTCATGTGTGAAACTGATGGTTCTACAACTCTTGTGGGGACTTTAATAAGTTCTTAATATATTATATGTATGTCAATGTTATTAGACACCTGCACTTTATGTGATTACACCACTGTCTAATGTCATCAGTTTGACAACGTCTTCCTTTTTTATTTTATCAGCAAGCTGCCGGGTTACCTGAACCTGATGGAGACTCGATGAGTAAAATAGTAAGAAAAAATTATTATCCAACATATATTTATTTTCAACAATACAAAAAAAGTCTATGAGACCCTGACTATGAAAAAATATACTGAGATCCTATGAAAAGTGATGCACTGTCTGGAATACAGGAAGTAACCCTGGTACCACTATGGATCCATATGAAACTATTACATGGCTGAACTCTATACCAACTGGAATTTACAAATCAGGCCCATTAAGTAATCTCCACCAAAAATTCTGCTGCTGTCTAAGGCCTGGAGATGGCTGTATTAGATGCTACAGTAAATCTCGAATCAAAGTGCTGCTTCTGCTGCCGACAGCTCTCTGCAATCTCAATTCCTTCTATCAGTGTGAGAGATAGCAGCAGAGAGATGGCAGAGGTTGCACATGACAGAATAGAGCATGAAGAGGGGTAAAGCATCCAAGGAGGACTGTAGATTGGGGGGAAAGCTCACAAAAGGCATTTGCAGGGAGAGACTAACTTAAAGGGATTGCTGCTTCTTATGTTAAAGAGCTTGTAAAAACAAGTCACTTTGCCATATATGTCCATTACCAGTATCCTACCTATTCTAATATATCCTGTCTTGTATGGGCTACATCAGCTCCTCAGGTCCCTATAGCTACAGACCTGTTCAATCTCTCATGATAGGCTGTCAGCACTGGTTTCTATAGCTACAGATCTGGCTTCTACTGCAGCCTAGTATAAGCCAGTAAACACGACCCCAAATTAAAAATGAAGCCAAGAAAACAGGACTGAGGTGAGATGAATCCATGTGGTGAGACAAGCCCTTTAAGCCATGTGCAAATTTAGAGAGATAGCAATTCACTCACTGTAAACTTTACACTTCTAAATATACATAGAGCAATTTGCAGGGGGAGACTTATTCAGGCTGTGTACAAATGTAGAGAGAAAACAGAGCTCCCACTGCAAACTCTAGATTTCTATAAATACAAAAAGCTCCATTCTGCATATATTATTGGGAGGAAACACCTGCTTGAAAAAATTTGAAACTAGAAGCATCTGCAAATTGAATGTCAGGGGGGTCTGAAAATGAAGGAAGGAAAGAAGATTGCAGACTAAAAATATCCATCAACAAATGGAAAATATTTTTTCTTTGGAATTGACTAAATCTTACTCCATTTATTGTGGAAATCTTAGAAAGCTCCATATAATATCTAATACAATTATATATCCTAATCAACAACAATGATAACAGTAATAGTATGAAATGTATCTTATTTCCTTATCTATTGATGTAGCAATTTTAACTAAACACTAAACACGTCACATCCTATTAAAAATATCAATGTCAAGGCTGCAACATCCGTATCTGTGTCTGATAAATTTGCAGCATTAATAGATAATTCTGGATCATTATTTGGCAGCCTCGTTGTATTGCATGCTTATTAATATCTATTATATCTAACAGGCAGGCACGATTTGGACCTCCCAATGTATGAATAGGATGACCGATGTAAGTGTTATCCATAACACTTGGTCTACAGAAAGGAAACTTACAAAAGTGTATTTTTATTGTTACTATTTACATGCTTATTTCCGTAGACACAAAATGGGACATTAAACTTGGCTACATCATAATATCCTCAGGAATTTGTTAGAATTAGGAGCCAAAGAGAAGATAAAGGCCCATAAATTAGTAAAACTTCTATTTGGCTTCTCCATAAATATTTTTCTGAGAACCTTAAATGACAAAAAATATGGCGGCCATTATACTTCTTGGGTGCTGGTGATTCTAATTAGCTTTTCCGCTCATGGTGGTGGCAACTTGGATGTCGGCCCTCACAATTCTTACACTTAAGATAATGTTGTATTTTATTCTACAGTGAAATTTCTGTACGGAAAGAGGCTATAAATGATCTCGTCTTTGAGGTAAGAATCTGTAATAAAACCACTAATTACTGATAAAATTCTTGTAATTCTAATGATATGACTAAATCCTGGGAGACCTCATACACATCGGAAGGTGATCTGACTGCAATGAGGCAAGTTCAGTGTTGCTACGATAAAGCTAGAATCTGTCCCTGTCCAGTTCCACACTGGTTTTAAAAAAAACTAAAACTGGTTTAAAAAATAATTCAGGTTGGGATGCCTGAAGCCAGTGTTATTCGCTGTGACCTGAACCCTAATCACAGTCCTATTCTAAGGTTGGGGTTTTTAGGCATTTTTAGGGTTATGTTACCATTCCATGGCGCTTCCAGTACAGAAGTGATGTTGGACCAGAATTGACAGTTAGAGTAACTGCTACAGACAATTGTTTGGCAATTTATGCTAAAATTTGGTTTAGGCCAACTTAAATTGAATCACTCAGATTTGGGTGGAGTAAATCCCAAGCACAACACTACTTATCACATGTAAAAGACTATTCATTTTTGGAGCTGCACTAAAGGTAAATAAGTCTGATAAGTGATAAGTGAGAAAACAAAAAAACAAAGTTAAAAAGCAAAATAAAATCATTCCAATTGCTTCTTTCTTGCTATCGTCTAGAATTTCAAAAGTAGTGGGAAAATAAAATAACCCAAAAAGAGAAATGTTATAGTCAAAAAACTAAATATATCACTGGAGAAGACTATAAAACTTAACTTTTACTAGATTTATTAAAAGGAGTAAAGTAAACTCCAACATGTGATTATAATCAAGTGACACAAACTATCCCTATATACAGTCCTACATGGGAAGCTACCTAGCCAAAATTGTGGAATAATCGTCCCGATATGGACGGGCCCACCAGGAACCTAAAGAGAAGTAATCCCTATTTAAGCCCTATACACAAGACAATAATATAAATAAATCATCCTGTGCAAAAAAAACCCACAAAAAGGCAAAGACTAAACCTAAAACAATAAACCCCTCAAACCCAAAACCATGCTATATACAAAAGACAAGGCTATAGTCCTAGTAGATATGCCCAACGCGTTTCATACCCCGATGTATAGGGTCTCATCAGGGGCAGGAAAATTGACATAAGCCTTCAATTCAATTCAAAATACTTCAGTGTAATTCAAAATAGGGGCTCTATAATATTCAATGTACAGGTTAACTAGGCGGTAGCATATAGTGAGTACAATGCTACTTGCAGAAATACATAGTTTGTATAAAACAACGGACATCTCACTCACCAGTTAAGGTCAGGAGACCCAAAAGAGTCATCTCAAGACAAAATCCTTACTGGCAGAGACTGTCACTTACTTACAGTTAGGCTGGGAATTATCCTGGTGTCATAATAAAACAGATGGATTACCCAGTAATATTCACATTAAAACCCCAGCCGCTGGATGCTGCTTCAAGCAGAGTCTGAAATAAATCCAGCAACAAAAATCAATCACTATGTTCCTGTAAACCCATCTCAATGAAATCCAACAAGTCATACACTATACTCACATAGCTTCACTAGTTCGACGCTTACAGAGCTCCGTTTCATAGAGCTAACTGTAATAGAGAGCGGAGTGCTGCTTCTCAGCGCGCCTCTCTAGTCTGTCTGAGCGCGCGCCCTTTCTGTTCGGCGTCTGACGTCATCCGGCGCATGCGCATTCTTATATCACAACCAGCCTATAGCCAGAGCGGTCAGACTAGTTCCCTGATATCAGAGAGAGAGGGGAAGCTGACCAATACTAAAGTGCCGCTTCTAGTCAGGAAGCGGTAATGTAAATCTAGCCAGTCTGGTCTCCAGAAAAGCGCCGCGTCTATTACATATAAATTAAATAAGACGGGAATTACGGCTTATGTTTTTTATTCTATCAAGGTACATGTGGGCAATTAGAGATACAAAAGCGTTTAGACAGTATGTAAATGTATCCAATTATTGTAGTGATACATATAAGAGGAGGTGGTTTTTAGTCTAAAAGAGAGAGAGACTCTAGATTGCAATACATAAGATGTCACAAAAGATAAGTCAGCACATTAGAGACCGGTAAAAAAGAGTCACTCAAATAAAGCAGTTGCTCATTTGCATTGTATGGATATAGCATCTATACTGCAAACCATATACAGAGGTGTTACAGCAGTCTATAAGTGTATCATGTTTTTATAATGATACAGTATGGAAGAGGATTTTACCAATTCAAGGAAAGAAATATTAATAGCCAAGAGAAGTCTAATAGAGGCTATTGCTATCCAAAATAAAGCGTCAATTAAATAAAGCAGTGAAAGTTGAGCTGCTCATTTAGACCATGTGGGGATACAGTGTCCAATCTGAAGATCCATTTTGCCTCATTTGCAACATTTCTTCTATCAATATTTCCCCGTATCGATAACCTAAAATGTTCGAGAGCCTCAAATTGGAGAGACATGTTACTTCCCCCATGTACTGAATTAAAGTGTCTCCCCAGTGGGGTATCCCGTTTGTTTCTGATATCCCCAATGTGTTCAAGGATGTGCTTTCTCCATGGTTCTTATGTTTTTTCCAAATTTTATTCCAAATTGCAGGAACATGTAGCTTTATATATGACATGAGGTACTGCAATTGATAAAATCCCTAATGCCATATTCATGACCTGTGCGATGGCTAAACACGGTCTTAGTCTGCCTAACCCATTCTCAGGCCTTGCATTTTCCACACTTAAAGCAACCCAAAGGTTGTCTCCCTAGCCATGAGTCACTCGATGGTTGTGGACTCAAATGGCTGTGTACAAGCCTGTCACCAAGACTCCTTCCTCATCTGTAAGTAACCTGGGGGTACTCCGGTAGGACATCAATCAGGTCATTGTTCATTCTAAGGATGTCCCAATGTTTTCTGAGAACATCCCTAACAGAGGGGTTTGCTCTATCAAAAGTAGCAATCAATCTGATTTGGGGATTTTCTGATTCCCTTATCCTAGGGGCCAAGAGTTGAGAACGATCTTGGGCCAAGGCAAACTTATATGCCTGCTTGAAGACCTTTTTAGTATATCCCCTGTCTCTAAATCTTGCCTCAAGGTCCTTTGCCTTGGTATAGAACTCAGCCAAGTTAGAACAATTTCTTCTGAGCCTTAAATATTGGCCTTTTGGGATTCCCCTTTGTAGGGGCAATGGGTGACAGCTCCTCCAGCTCAGCAAGCTGTTTGTTGCCGTTGGCTTACGGTAAACCGTCGTGGCCAATTCGCCCGATTCTCCTCTCCTGATTTCAACATCAAGGAAGGGTAAAGATTGACCACCTCGTTCGAAGGTGAATCTCAGGCCTATATCGTTGCAATTCAGAGCCGACACCATGTTTTCAAAAGACCCCTCTGGGCCCGTCCACAGCATGAATATATCGTCTATGTAACGGACCCAGATGGTAGCTTCAGGTCCACAGATGACACCCCCATCTCCAAACATGACCGTTGCCTCCCACCAGCCCAGGAGCAGATTTGCGTAGGTTGGCGCACAAGAACTGCCCATGGCAGTGCCCCTGAGCTGGTGGAAGACACGGCCGCCAAACAGGAAATAGTTTCTGGTGAGTACAAATTCCAACAACCTAAGGATAAAGTTATTATGTGACTGATATTGGGACCCCCTCATGGAAAGAAAATATTCAGCTGCTTTAAGGCCCATCATATGAGGGATAGACGAATATAAAGCCTCCACGTCGATGCTGGCCATAATGGTTTGATCATCAATTACAATTCCATCAATCTTGGCCAGAAGGTCCATTGTATCCCTTATGTATGAAGGGAGTGATACAACAAATTCCCTCAAACATTTGTCTAAATAGGTGCCTATATTCTGTGTCAGGCTATCAATGCCCGACACAATCGGACGTCCGTTAAGCGGCATCAATCCCTTATGGACTTTTGGTAACGCATAGAATGTTGCTATTTGAGGGGATTTCGGAAACAGAAAATCGAATTCTCTCTCATCAATCAATTTGTCCCTTTTTGCATTCTCCAATATAGTCTTTAACTCTCTCTTATACATCTCAGTGGGGTCATGAGATAAAATCTCATAACTAGTCCGATCATTAAAAATCGTTTGACACATAGTCACATAATCTGATCTATCCATCAGGATGATATTCCCACCTTTATCAGATGGTTTTATGATCAAATTGTTATCCCTTTCCAGGGAGAGTAAGGCCTGTATCTGTAGGTTATTCAACTTAGATACCCTTCGATCTTGTTTGATATCAGATAAATCTCTTAATACCAATTGCCTAAAGACGTCAATGCAGGAGATCTCTCCAATTGGGGGGGTAGAGGTGTTCTTTATTTGACACTTGGTAAATGGACCTTCACCCAGGTCCCTATTGCTCTCCCTTTGTAGCTGGTTCAAGTCATGTAAGCAATTAAGTTCTTGACTTGATAAGCCCATAGTGGTACACTCTCTTTTTTCTTTAAGTTTATAAAATTTATGCCACCTCAGTTTCCTCAAAAAAAGCTCTATATCTTTAGTCCAGGAGAATAAATCAAAGGAAGTTGTAGGTATAAAAGATAACCCGTCCTGGAGTACTTCCACTTCTACCTCTGTAAGTACCCTTTTGGACAGATTAATAATTCTCAATGTATCTGTTTTTTCTCTCACAGTCTCTCCCTGAGTTGATATGGGTCCCTCAGTCTCTCTCTCTCTAAAAAACCACCACCTGCCTTATTTGCACGAGATCTCCCTAGGCCTCTTCATCTTCTAGATCTATATGAACGACCTCCTTCTGATCCCCTATTAAGGTTATAGGTATCACTAGTGCCAGTATCTGTGTCAGAGGACGATATATCTGTTTCACCTCTCTGATTAGTGCGTGTATCAGTGAAACTATATGCTTTATTTTCACGAAAGTCTTGCAGATCCCTTATATATTGTAGATGTTTCCTTTCTTTTAAATTATGCTGAAACCTCTCAATTGTAGCTTGCAGTTGTGCCTCTTTTACAGAGAATTCCGGATCCACTTTAAATTTTAGCACGATCTCAATTTGTTCCTGTAATTTAAGGTTTGTTGCTTCTAATTTCCTTTTCTCTTCAGCAAACAAAATTTGCATGAATTGTAAGGAACTTTTAGTGGCTGTCTGTTCCCACTGTTCTAGTACCTCTTTAGTCCGCAACCTAGCTGATGGCACTAGTGATATCCGCAAACCTCTGGGTACTATTTTCTGTTTGATGTAATTATCAAAGAGTTGAATTTCCCACCAAGAGGTTGCATGTTCCCTATAAAGTCTTGTTAATTCTTTAAAGGAAACCTTAATAGATGGTGAATAATTTTTAGAGACAAAATCCTTCTCTGAAAATATTTCCTTAGCCTCATTATACCAAGAATCAATATTACAGCCTGCAGTTACAAAGCTAGCCATACCCTGTAAATAATGTCAAAAGTAGTGGGAAAATAAAATAACCCAAAAAGAGAAATGTTATAGTCAAAAAACTAAATATATCACTGGAGAAGACTATAAAACTTAACTTTTACTAGATTTATTAAAAGGAGTAAAGTAAACGCCAACATGTGATTATAATCAAGTGACACAAACTATCCCTATATACGGTCCTACATGGGAAGCTACCTAGCCAAAATTGTGGAATAATCGTCCCGATAAGGACGGGCCCGCCAGGAACCTAAAGAGAAGTAATCCCTATTTAAGCCCTATACACAAGACAGTAATATAAATAAATTATTCTGTGCAAAAAAACCCACAAAAAGGCAAAGACTAAACCTAAAACAATAACCCCTCAAACCCAAAACCATGCTATATACAAAAGACAAGGCTATAGTCCTAGTAGATATGCCCAACGCTTTTCATACCCCGATGTATAGGGTCTCATCAGGGGCAGGAAAATTGACATAAGCCTTCAATTCAATTCAAAATACTTCAGTGTGATTCAAAATAGGGGCTCTATAATATTCAATGTACAGGTTAACTAGGCGGTAGCATATAGTGAGTACAATGCTACTTGCAGAAATACATAGTTTGTATAAAACAACGGACATCTCACTCACCAGTTAAGGTCAGGAGACCCAAAAGAGTCATCTCAAGACAAAATCCTTACTGGCAGAGACTGTCACTTACTTACAGTTAGGCTGGGAATTATCCTGGTGTCATAATAAAACAGATGGATTACCCAGTAATATTCACATTAACCCCAGCCGCTGGATGCTGCTTCAAGCAGAGTCTGAAATAAATCCAGCAACAAAAATCAATCACTATGTTCCTGTAATCATCTCAAATGAAATCCAACAAGTCATACACTATACTCACATAGCTTCACTAGTTCGACGCTTCATAGAGCTAACTGTAATAGAGAGCGGAGTGCTGCTTCTCAGAGCGCGTCTCTAATCTGTCTGAGCGCGCGCCCTTTCTGTTCGGCGTCTGACGTCATCCACCGCATGCGCATTCTTATATCACAACCAGCCTATAGCCAGAGCGGTCAGACTAGTTCCCTGACATCAGAGAGAGAGGGGAAGCTGACCAATACTAAAGTGCCGCTTCTAGTCAGGAAGCGGTAATGTAAATCTAGCCAGTCTGGTCTCCAGAAAAGCGCCGCGTCTATTACATATAAATTAAATAAGACGGGAATTATGGCTCATGTTTTTTATTCTATCAAGGTACATGTGGGCAATTAGAGATACAAAAGCGTTTAGACAGTATGTAAATGTATCCAGTTATTGTAGTGATACATATAAGAGGAGGTGGTTTTTAGTCTAAAAGAGAGAGAGACTCTAGATTGCAATACATAAGATGTCACAAAAGATAAGTCAGCACATTAGTGACCGGTAGAAAAGAGTCACTCAGATAAAGCAGTTGATGTTAACCTGCTCATTTGGATTGTATGGATATAGCATCTATACTGCAAACCATATACAGAGGTGTTACAGCAGTCTATAAGTGTATCATGTTTTTATAATGATACAGTATGGAAGGGAATTTTACCAATTCAAGGAAAGAAATATTAATAGCCAAGAGAAGTCTAATAGAGGCTATTGCTATCCAAAATAAAGCGTCAATTAATTCTGCTTCCCCGGCTCTGCCGCTCCGGAGCTCCCCGGGATTAGCTCCTCTACACTTCTAGGTTCACATCCCAACACACTGGAGAGTCTCAAGGTTTATAAAAACTGAATGGAGCAGAAGCCTCTTCTGTATGTTGGAAAGTGAACCCTGAGGATAAGAGAAGCAGATCCTGTAATAATAATAATCTCTATTTATATTGCGCCAACATATTCCACAGCACTTTACAATCTAGAGCTTATAGTACAGACATTACACAATAAAAGCTACTTACAGATCAGACACAAGGGCCCTGCTCGCAAGAGCTTACAATCTATGAGGGTGTATGGGTGAGACTAAGGGTGAGAAGTGCTTTTATCACATTAATTGTCCAGCCAGGTTTCATAAATAAGGGTTGGTTGACATAAAAAGTAGATGAACCTGGCACCCAGACCGTACATCTGTATGCCGATAAGTGCCTGTGGGTGCCCAAGTGCAGAGAGTGACATAAATGTGTGTGATCCCAATGGAGAGAGAGGTTGAAGATTGTAGTTAGGTGAGAGAGGACAGCTGGAGAAATGGACTGGACAAAGTGGGAGGGAATGGGGTCTCCAAAGCAAGTAGTGGGGGGAGCAGACAAGAGATGCCTGGATGCATCTTCTTACGTCGTCACGTCATGTGTGGAGAGCAGACTAGAGGACGTGCTGGAGGGAATGGATGAATATTATTAGGGGACTGAGATAAGATCTTTTGACAGATGGCAAATCCAAGCACATTAGTGCGGGAACAGCCCGAGATCTAGTGCAGCCCCGTTCGCTATATTTTTAAAATTCCCACAGCCAGTATCAGGCGCCTTATATGACGCACGCAGCACTTTGTTTTTTCCAAACTGTTTTTATTACAATTTTCCAACTATCATTTTCAACAAAGGGTTGTGGGGAAGGGGAGGAGAGGGGAGGGGGGGGGGGGATAAGAACACGTGTGGTAAATCAAACACAAAAAGCTCAAAGTATGATTTGAAATAACATTTGTGCTGTTCATAAGCACTGAGTTATGAGAAAGCATGAATCAATGATATCTTAGACACTAGTATTAGAGTCCTGGAAGTAATGGTGATGTTGATGACGGGTTTTTAAAATGGCGTTCCCAGGTAGTGGTCATGATGTTTCTAGTACAAATTATCTGTCCCGTGTGAAGATCGGGGGATGATGCTTGAGATGCTGAAGGCTCTGAGTAGAAACCTGGAGATCAGTTCTTTTAGCTGAGGACTTAGAAGTTGGTGTAGGTGTTGATCTTCATTGGAGTGGAAAGGTCGTTCAGCTTTCCAGGATTAGGAATGTCATTTGATGAGATTCACTTAAAGTCCAAGCAGAAGTAATGAGGTTGTGAGGACCTGTGGAGGTCCAAGGGCAGCATGCTTTTCTCAGATAATCTTGAATAAACTACAATTTCTGAGCAAGAAAAATGGGGTAAGGGGATAGGGGAAGGGATAAAGAACCAGGGACACGTGGAACCACCTCCGCCTTTATTTTGAGACGTAGGATTCACCTTGTGAAGATGGGGTGCAAACTGTTAAAAGCACTATGCAGGGACACCTCTGGGCATCGTCCAAGTCCAAGTTG